>JACJUY010003024.1:41814-53243 GCA_014220935.1 Platorchestia sp. MABIK | reverse complement strand
GGCACATAATGCAGCGCACTTTGTCATGTGGCACATAATGCAGCACACTTTGTCATGTGGCGCAGCGCGCGACATATAAGACGTTAAATTTCACATGCCTTCGATCGCAGATTGTGAACAAGAGTTCCAAGGACACCAACTCTCCAGCAAGTCTGGGGACAATTTTTTTTATCGATGAAAATTTATTGCGGTTCCTTCAACAAGGAACTGCTGTGGGATTTTCAGTACTTCATGTCCGCATATCTCTTGTAGATTTGATTTAATTTTTCTCACGTGCTGCGGTGAGTGTCTTCTAGAATATTGGCTTGAAGTGTTCTTGAAGCAAGTGTCCCTGAAGATTTTTCAACATGTATTTTTCATGAATGTTTGAGCACAACATACGCACCAAAATGCACCCGTATTAGGTAGAAATCTACATTATGGGTAGTTCATGCAACGCACGCCTGAATGCTTTCGTACGTGTAGTATGAGCTCCTAAATATGTGTACAGCATACACGCCTAGGTATTAATGTATAAGCAGAATGTACTCTTGCATTGCACAACATGCACGTCTGAAAGTTCTTGCATGTGCAGTGTGCACTCATGTACATCTTTACAGCGCACACGTCTGAATATTCTTGAATATGCAGTATTCTCTTCTGAATAGCTGTTCATCATATTCATCTCACAATCCTGCAACTCTGAGTGTAGTGGGATTAACAACAGTGCAGTCCCTTCAATTCATTTGATCAAGGAAATGCCATTCATTAAACGTAAATACAAAATGAATTCACATCAGCTACACTTAACAAAGCAGTCTTCATAGATTGCATGCAAATTAAGATTTAGTTTAGTGCGGTCTCCAAAGGGAAACTTTCATACCTTAATTAACCCTTTCTTCCACCGAGTACGTGATACGACACAAACCAAGAATCGAAGGGTTATTTTCGGAGGTTTCCAGAAAACCAGTTACAGAAATGGAGTTGGATGCCGCTCGTTGGGTACATTTCTCAGCAATACTCGTACTAGCTGGGTTCGTACTAATTTCAGAACGAAGTAAAAGTTCTCGCCTAGCACAGCTCCTACAGTTCCAGTAGGTGAGGGCTTCGGAATGATCTCGAGTTTTTCTAAATCCTAATGCTCGGGATTCGGAAAATCCTGACGCACATTTATTTTGGTGGAGAATTTGTTCATTACACATTTTAAATGGTGCATTGAAGGCTAATGAATTTTAGAGTATTTAGGGTTCAAAAATTCTTCAAGGAGCCGAAACACAGGCAATGAAATGACATGAGCAACTCAAGCTACTTTGGTCATTTGGTTTTAAGGTTGATGGAACTGAAGTTGGGTAACGCCAAAAGTTTTTAACTTTTGACAAATTTTAGCCGAAAAGGTACGGGGCAGAAAATTTAGCATTTCCGTAGAAATAATATATAACTGTGTATAATACAGTTCTAACACATTGACTACGATTGCGCGGGTCATAAAGTTGATTTGGATAGGTGGTTTTAAAAAGGAGACTGGGAAAATCGACTTACCTGATAGAATAAGTTTCCATCCATTTTAAGAAATGTACAAAATGTAAGTGCTCAGGAATATTTTCCTCATATGAAAAAATTCATTTAAAAACAGTGAAATGGTTAGAAATGTTTTTCATTTAAATTGATGCCTCTCTGAACAATTTATTCGGTGGGACACATTAGTCCCACTCCGTAGTCAACGTGCTAAATGAGAAAGCCTGCAGGTGCTTTGAAAATCCAGGCTAAATTTCAAAGAGACAAGAATGGCTCATAAATACACACATCTGAATAAAGTCCCACTTTTACCAAGACGGAAGTTCATTAAACTGAATTTCATCACATCACTTCATCATTCATCTAGATCACAACACTTTAAGAAAAACTTCATTTTCAAAACCCGGAGACTAATTTGATCAGTATGATATTCTAGTTTCAATTGAACGAGACTCTATCATAACAAATGCGTAGTTTTGTAAAGACTTGCGAATGTGAGTCGTTGTTTACTTTTAAATTAATTCAGTTATAAAATGATGGTCTGCGAAGCTCATTCCTCTTTCCAACAGTGAAGATATAACGATGATGAGAATGATAATTGATAGATAATGTATTTCATTGCACACCTTTTTAAATCGTAAGTTAACAATTGAAGGTAATGTATTTATATAGTGGATTTTAAATGTAGAATCATAAATATTTTAAATTATCTGAAAGTTGTCATGAATTTTTATTTAAATTTGTTTCAGGAAGCTTGTCTCATATTGTCGAACTCGGACAGTTAATTTCTGCATTTTTCTAAGTATACTAGACACAAGTGTTGACCTGACGTGGAAACGTTCTAAACTTAGTTTAGCGAGAGTATAAAGTGAATAAATTGTCAATTTATCACGTGGTGCTGTTTTATTTACACAGTAATTAAGATATATCAACTTAGGTCAATATCATAAAACCGGTCTACCATTTCAATGTACGAGGACAATTTTTCGTACTTTCTTCAAGTAAGTAGAGTTCATGTGAAATTGTGATCTTTTCTTATGATGACATTGTCCGCAGCTTTTGTTTATTTGTTGGTCGCCTTCTGAGAGCTTCCAGGTCCGAATTGTGGTAATACCTTCGGAACTTTCCAAGATCTGAACCTTCCTTGTGCCTTTGACGCACAGCAAAGAACAGACCTAAGTGGTATTCCAAAGCCCAAACTTTCAAAAACTTTGGTAGTCGTTGAAGTTACAAAGTCTTCATTAAAGGCCCAAGTCTTCCTGATACTTCAAGAGTACTGCAAGAAGCAGACTTTGGGGCTTGCTTTCCAAAATGCAGACTGTCATGAACTTCTGTCGCTGTGTAAGGCGAAAGTCTTCAATAAAGGCCCAAGTCTTCCAGATACTGCAAGAGTACTGCATGGAGCGGACGTTGGGGGTTTTCCAAGTCCCAAATTGTCCGCAACTTCAGAAGCTGTGCAAGAGACGAATCTTCCTTCATTTCTAGGCCCAAGTTTTCTTGATGCTTCAAGACCACTGCAAAGAGCTGACCTTAGAGGCTTTCCGAAGCCCAACCTTCCTGAAATTTTGATAGCTGTGCAAGGCGCCAGTCTTCCTTGTACTTCATAGAGTGCTGCAAGGAGCAAACCTTGGGGCATTCTAAAGCCCAGACTGTCAAAAGCTTCAGTAGCTGAGTAAGGCGCAAATTTTCCTTCATTTCTAGGCTCAAGTCTTCCTGATGCTTCAAGAGCACAGCAAGGAGCTGACCTTAGGGGCTCTCCAAGTCCCCGACCTTCGTGATGCCTTTTCGTTCATTCGTTT
Source organism: Platorchestia sp. MABIK (assembly GCA_014220935.1). Classification (NCBI taxonomy): domain Eukaryota; kingdom Metazoa; phylum Arthropoda; class Malacostraca; order Amphipoda; family Talitridae; genus Platorchestia; species Platorchestia sp. MABIK. The sequence goes on along the minus strand of JACJUY010003024.1, from coordinate 49,950 downwards.
GCTGGCCCGGCTTATGCCGTCCGCAGGACTGCAATCAAGGCGTGTAAATTCCGAGGGTCTGCCCCTTCGGACCGTCGTGATCTCTTTAAGGCTTTGCCACGCAAAAAGCTCTCGGCTTGACAGAAAGTGAGGATTAAAGAGCCTCTGCAACCACGAGTTTTGTTTTTCTTTCAAGTTCATTGCGCAGTGTCACGACGATACGTCTGTGGTGGCTGTGACGGTTCAGTTAGTGAAATGCGACGTGGGAATTACTTTTTTCGGTTTGGGAGTTCGTCATGCGTTGAGACTTTGAAATGCTTTGAATTGTAATGATATTTTTTGTGTGGATGAATACAGGACACCGCTTTTTTCTGCAAGTGCTCTGAGTTGAAGATAAAGATCGATTGCGTGGAATTTTTTTACTACTTAAAATGAGTTCAGGAAGGGATGTGAATTGGGTTTCTTAGAAAGTCTTGCTTGTGTAGTCACAAGCTTTCATTTTGCGTCTGACAGCAGGTTGCGACAGTGCACTTCCTCTCTACAAATTTGCTTCAGGAAGCTTGTCTGTCTTATAGTCGAGCTCGGACCGTAAATCTAATTTATAACAAATTTGCAGACGCATTTCTTTGCGGTGCCTGTGCTGCAACATTTGTAGGGCATTGAAGGAAAAATTCCTCTACGAAAAACAACTCGCTCGTCTTTTACGCAATTTTGTGAGTCGTTGACCGTTAAAATTTGGTTGGAGAACTTTTCTCAGTGTCGCATCTTCACTTTTTGAAATTTTAACTCCTACGGTATCTTTCATTATTGAGCTAAATCAGTACAATGGTTTTAACCCCGCCATCCGATTCTAACAATGCGCATTGTAAAAATTTTATTGGTTGTGTAACATGTTAAACATTGTGGCGATTCAAAAACACCGTATTCGTTCATTTTTCTAGTTGTGTGTACATTTGTTGGAGAACCTAGCAGCAGGAAATAGAGTTTTGTTTTATGGGGGAGAAACAATAGCCACAACAGTGGTACAGAAGCTAAACAATTGAAGCTAAGGTGCGTGTAAATTCTCAGTGGGAGGAAACAGGAAGCACAACTTTAGGAACTCCCACACGAGCACTGGAACGAACTTCTTGGGGGCAATTTATCACAGATGGATTTTATTCAGAGGCCACCCTACGCGAACCTCCATCTCCATCATCTCCAGACGCTCCTCTACGAAATGAATTGGAGCAAGGCTTAGGCCACCTCAGCAATGGAGTGGCTTTCAGGTCTTCTATGTTTTGTTTCCACTTTTATTTGCTTTTGTTGAAATCTGTTTTACTTCTTTCTCTTCTGTCCGAAATTGCTGCTTCCATGTGCAGGGTATCCTGTAAAGGAAAAATTATTTGGCATCGACTTTTGCGTTTTCTACTGTTCAAACTGTGTGGTTCCATCTCTTCGCTCTTTCAAGATCACTTCCGCTGTGTCCAAGGAGCTTAGATGTAACTAATATGATAATATTGATACCATTAATATTGAGATGATTAATAAGTACTCTATTAAAATGACAAGAAGAAATCACAATAACATTAATTGAAACAAGGTCCGGAATTGCTATGAGAGTCGGAGCTTGAGTTTGTATCTTGAGGAAATATTTTGGTATGGATGTCCATTGAGTTGTACTTCCTAGCTATTGTGCCGCCGCTGTCATAAGTTAAAGCTACGCTTCAATCCCACAAATTGCTTTTGAATTAACTCTTTGATGCTCTTCTTTTCCTCTTCGATTCCTTGCTTGTTTGTTATTAAGTCAACACGGGAATAAACATCTAACAATCTATATATATAAACGCATGCATAAAAACTGCACTGAAAAAAGGAAATTGTTGTTTTTAAGTAGTGTTCACTCATCCAGTTCACAACACAAAAGAAAACACACCAGCCAAACAACAAACTGTGTGATGTGTATATAGCGGAATCGTTAAATTAAAAGATTCATTAACAACTGATTTTCTAAACCTATTTTCCATCCGTGAAATTTCCCAAATTAACCTTTTTTCAAATTCAATCGGAAATATAATTCATGGTACCTCAACAATGAGTTACGGAATGATGAAGTCCTGGGTTATCAAACATTGATGTATTCCGGCTCGTATCGAGGTCAAGTTACACTTAAAACGAGTAATTTTCGCCCCGGTCTCGGCCAACGCAAAGTTCACGCGTGAGAAGCCTGCACTGGAGACGCTCACACACACCACAGCCGTATCACAAAAGCCACGTAGCATTTTCTGGGAAAGCTCACACGCGTTGGCGATGCAGTGAGGCGCATGATTGCAGCCTGCATCTCTAATTACAGAAGCCGGAGACTCAAAGCCTTTCCGGACGCTGCAGTAAAACCTTCATGAATTACGAGGCCTGCGACAGAGTGATTTGGTCTCGTTTTCTGGCCTCCATTGGCCCCACATGACGCAGTTGGGAGGCAACTTCAAAGAATCCAGGAAAGGACCATGAAATAATGCGGCGCTGTTTGTCTTGCTGATCAATTACCTGAAAATGCTACGTAGGTTTTTGTCCGCTCGGGACACGGCAAGTTCCTTTATAAGGTTACGTGGCTGATGCATTGAGGCATTCGTGTGTAATTTGGATTTGATGCTATCCAAGTATTGCATTAGTCCGAAGACTCGATATTGGTCGTTAGTTTAAGTAGTGTCATTGCTGGAGAGCATTAAGGATGCATTATGTGCGTAATTATCTCTCTGTGTATAAAGCTTCGCTGACCAAGCATCTTAACTTTAATGTTGAAATGCAAGAATTGGCAATGTAATATCGAAAACGAAGATACAGCAGGAACTTAGAGAACTCTAAATAATTTGATCCCTCAGAGAAAGACGTATGTTGAATCTTTGAGAATAAGTTGTCGCAGGTGAAAGATGTGAGGTTCTGATATAAACACAAGGTTATTTAATTTAATAATTTATTTTTTCACCCAAATTATTTATTTTTCATGTTTCTGATCTTCTGTTTTTCAACTGACAATATTATCTTGTCCTTTTTCCACCCCCTATTACATTCTTTTTCAACTTTTACCTTGTTTCATAACCTCTATCGATATTGCTGTTTCTATGCGCAGGGTGCGGGGGCACACCTAGTGCATCGATTCCTCATTTCCTTAATTCCATACGAAATAGCACTTTCCTCCATCCTCTCTAGGGAAGTGATCTTGTTAATCTTGAACTGATGGTAATCGAAAAAATTACGTAAAAATCTTTAAATTTAAAAAAAAACACATGTGAACTACAACGCAGCATGAAAACGATTCATCGTATTTTGACTCGGCGGCTCATTAAAAGAAAAAAGATTTTCTTAAGCGACTCCCAAGACAACATTTATATGCATGCAAGCCGTGAACGAGCCAGTCCGAATGCTTGCGGTTGCCATCGCCACCCAATCGGATCCTCGTTATGTTAATGTGAAGAGGGTCAGTCGGTCCCATTAAGTGCGATTGCCTTCTTCAGTGACTCTCTCCGCTGCCCGATGCGCCGGCTATTGAAAAAAAGCTATGGAGATATCCAATGAAAACAGATAGAAAGCCGCTAAAAATTTTGTAGGGAAAGAATGAAAGAAACAAAACTGTTGAAGAAATTGTGTGGAATGAATGAAAGAAAGCTGCTGAAGAAATTGGGTTGAATGAATGAAAGAAAGCTGTTGAAGAAATTGTACGGAAAGAAGGACAGAAAATTTTTGAAGAAATTGTAAGGAAAGAATGAAAGAAAGCTGTTGAAGAATATTTAAGGAAAGAAAAAAAGAACGCTATGGAGAGATTTTAAGACAATGCTTTGCTCTTTAGTGACTTATAAATGTAAGTTTTTCCTAAATATTTCCTTACGCCGTTGTTTTTCTGGTACACCCACGTTTAGTTTAACTTCACATTCAATGAGAAGTTCTGCATCAAATCTTCCATTTTCATCATTTTTATCTCATTTCATGTTTTCCAACTTTTAGTTTATGCCTCAATGCACATAATTGAAATAGTGAATTTCATTTTCTTGTATTTTTAAGAGACACATTAAAATGCTTAGATGAGTTCGTAAATTACGTGTGAGGAATAGTGAAACATTTTATTTCCTCTTTCGTGCAGCGAAAGGTTCGTTTACGCGCTATTGCTCAGCGTGGAACGACTTCGTTTCACTACTTAAATTTTTTGTCTTTTACTTTAAACGTTGATGCTGTGATCTGGACTGACAAATTCTTGTAATTTTTAGATTCGTTTATATTACCACCCTTGGATATGTGACTCCATCTGTCGTCAACGTCATCGCTTTGCACGACTGTGTTATCTTTGTGCATTTGCTCTTTTTTTCTAAAGCTACATAAAGTATATGATCATCTTCAATGGCACCTGTTGATGATTTTTTTCCAGGTAAGACGTCATCTTGACAAAATTTTTAAAAGTTTTGTTCTTTGGTCAGGTAAAATTGCTGATTCTGAGTCACGCGTTCCAACATGTGATTTGCAAAGTCAAGCTATTTTTCTTGTGTTATTATGCAAAAGCTTCAAGAGGAAAGAGAAGCACTTTTCTAACTCGGGGCAGACAGGAAAAATAAATCGTGTTCAATTGTATTGGATCTCAACCGATGAAAGAAAGCATTTCCATGTCAAACTTCTTTTACAGACTTTCCTTTGCAGTTCACATCTAAAACACTCACTTCTAACGCCTATTCCTGAGAAGAAAAAAATTTCCGTAACCCTGAAGACAATTCAAGAACATCTGAAAAAGGGTTCTTGTTCACTATAGTTTCTGCTTTCTTTTTTAGGTTTATGACAATCTTAGTCCACAACAGCACTGTAGTTATTTATAAGTTGAGGTAGTAACGAAGGTCCGAATACGTTTGAAACGAACATCGGTGTGTACAAGTAATCTCTGATTATTTATACGTATTACGAATTATTTCCTTCGAGAATTCGCAACACGAAAACGTTTTCGCGGGTAAAATTATTACAGTTACTGTTCAAACCATTTTCTCGGCAGGGCATCTTGGGCTCTGGCTTCGCTCTGAAGGTGCAACAGCAGCAGCGACAGAAACACATGATCAGAAGGCGACAACCTGCGGCGGCTCTCATCCAGTGTCTCTGGAGGTGCTACGCCGCCGACGAGAATTCCATGTCGGTCGCTACCTGGAAAATTCACCAGGTGCCTCTGCCCTCACCGCCTTCGTGAGTATCTTCGTCGATGGGAGATCCATACTGAACGCCTTGTTGGTCTCGGATGCGGTGTTCGTTTTGGGTGCGGTGTTGGTCTCTGGTGTGGTGTTGGTTTTTGGTGCGGTGCTAGTCTCGGGTGCGGTGTTGGTCTCGGGTGCGGTGTTGGTCTCGGGTGCGGTGTTGGTCTCGGGTGCGGTGTTGGTTTTTGGTGCGGGGTTGGTTTTGGGTGCAGTGTTGGCTTTGGGTGCAGTGTTGGTATCGGGTGCAGTGTTGGTCTCGGGTGCAGTGTTGGTCTCGGGTGCGGTGTTGGTCTCGGGTGCATTGTTTATTTCGAGAGCATTGTGTTGGTTTCGGATGGTTCATTGGTATTTTGTGCTTTGTTGGTTTTGAATGCGTTGTTACGTTAAAGTGCTTTGTTGGTTTCCGAACCGTTGCTGGTTGGTTGACTTCTTGTTGATTTGCTGGTTTCAAGTGTTTTGTTACTTCCAAGGGTTTGGTCGGTTTCGAGTGCTTTGGTGGTTTAGTAAGCTTTGTTCATTTTGTGTTCTTTGTTGGTTTTAAGTGCGTTTTGGTTTCGAGTGTTTTTTAGTTTCGACTGTTTTTTTGGATTCAAAAGTTTTGTAGAGTTCGAGGGTTCTTCTGTTTTTGTAAAGATCGGTTGTTTTTGAGTGTTCACCTTCTGATCGTTGGTGTTTTGCAGGTTTTGTTTGTCATGATTAACATGGGATATTTCAATGATTTCAAGGGTTTTTCAGGTTTAAATTTTCTTTTTGAATCGATGATAATCTTAATTAATATCCTTCACATGATCCAAGATACAGGGTTCTAGCATACGCCCCCATTTTCAACACAACTTTTTCCCTAAAATTCTTCTGCAACAGTCCGTTTTTCTTCACCTCTTTAGTAATCTTTGATCCAAAAACACCTGCAGTGGACTTTTCCGTTCAATACTTGGTTCTTCAATTTAAATTATCAACACTCAATTCCAGAACTGAAAACCCGTTTAATTTTAAAAATGCTTAAAGGCGCTCGTTGCGGCCTGAGCTCAGATGTGGTCGTTTTGGCAACAGATGTTCCATTAATCATCTCAATTTTTTGGATTTCACTGCATAATAATCAATTGGATCTCACTAAATAGATTTCACTGATAAATAGTGTTGTGTGGTTTTGTTCCATTAATCATCTCAATTTGTTGGATTTCACTAATAATTAATTATATTTCATAAAATGAATTTCACTGATAAATAGTTGTCATCCAACAGATGTTCCATTAGTTATCTCAATTTGTTGCCGTTGATATGAACTATTTATTATTACTGTCATCCATGAACTGCGAAAATTCTTTTGTACTTTGTGAAAAGGGGCGAAAGTTTTCTGGACGTGGAGAAGGGATATTGTAGTAGACCTTTCTCAAGCACTTAGATTTATGGGATCAACTCACAATATTTATGACGTAAACATGAGCCTTGAAATGAGGGATTGCATTAACGAATGTCGATACTGCCGCAAATTTTTTAGCGTTGCGACCATAATTTAGTACAAACTAGACCTCATGTTAGGAAAAATAAAATATTTTGTTGCTTTATTGATGCGGGTAAGCAGATCAAAGAATTTTTAATTTAAGGAATGTGAAAAAAAGTAATAGTATTCCTTTGTTGTTACAGTTTCTCGGTCTGTATCCTACAATGCGTAAAGAAATTATCAAGTTCACATGCGCATTTAATACGGTTCATTTCCTATACTCTGTTTTCCCACTGTATATTTTAAAGTGATAACATACATGATTCGTTCAGTTGTTACATTAACTAAATAAAACTACTAAAGCCTGTATGACTTGAGTGAGGTAGAACACTACGCGCATACACGCAAAATGTGATGTTCTCGTCTGTAGGAACCTCAACATCTCATTTTCTATTCTGAGTTCGGTCGAATTTATGTGCCTGCTTCGCTACTCGTGCTATGGAGGTGCAGGCCGTGTGATAATTGTGATTATTTGCTAGTCCATAACGGGTGAAATGCCTTCTCGGTTTTCAAAGTGAAGGTCCAGGGAACTTTTTATCGCCTTTTTTCGTGCCACGGAAAATAAATAAAAATTTTGTGTCAGTGAAAGAAGTGTTGTACGGTCATAGATTTTTTTTAATAAAGAATACTTGATCAAAGGTCCAGTTTAAGACCCAAAATAATGCTTTCATCACCAGAAAATACCTTACTGCAGTTGCTACTCATATGTATGACTTTGATCGGGATCTCGTTACAATTTGTTTGGTGTTCTTTCAGTCGCGATAATTAGATTAATAATTTATTCATAGCTGTTTGTCCGACATCCATCTCAGAAATGCACCTTGCAACTTCCCGCCCTATTCTGATTTTCATTGAAACTCGTGCGAGCCCCAGGCAGTGTCTGCTCAGAGTTACCGCTTTGTCTGATGTCTTTGTCGTTTCCTTCAATCTCTCTATTGAACTCAGGAGACAAATAAGGTACGCAAACGCAACGGAGAATGAATCTGTGCCATTTTGCGACGTGTTTCAAGTTTTGCAGTTTATGGCTAAACAAATGACTCGGATTAATTACTTGCAACAATATTTTAGTTAAGTTCAATTTATTAGAAGAAGTTAGACTGAATAATCACCTTTTTTTCAACTTAGCAAAGCTTTTTGTTCGTAATTCAGCGACATTTTGCTATTTCAATTGGAATATTCGAAAAGAAATGAATAGGCTTTTGAGTTGCATTACTTCAATACAAAAAGTGCGAATCATAGTAAAGTTTAAGGTTTTGGATTCAAATTATATTTATAGTACCAAAGTCTTTCAAACTTAAGTGATTATAAATAGCGCATTGTGCAATTTTACTACACTAAATTGAACTAAAGGTAATTACGTTGAATAAAAATCTTGAAGCAATTGGCACAGAATTTTTCTTCGCTTCTTTAAACGTTGACTCCAATGATGTTTTACAGAGCTTGTGCGTGCGTGGGTGTGTC
>JACJUY010003024.1:13951-30901 GCA_014220935.1 Platorchestia sp. MABIK | reverse complement strand
CATAAACAGACTTAAATGAGCAGCGCATATTCTGTAGAATTATTTTTTACACAGCAAACCACCCTTGTGAAAGAAACTGAATTTGCTCGCAGCTTTGTTGGACTAATGTCCTCCCACTCATTTCATTCTAATTAGTAGTAATTTAATACACTTCAGCGCTGAAACCGATATTTCCAAGTAAAGGGGATTTCAGAAAGTGTAGAATTTTGTTTCACTCGTAAATGTTTCGATGGAAACTCTCAAATTAAAATAATGTCTCACAAAAATACTGGCACTAATGAAGCTCATGAAGATCGAACATATGTTGTACAAAGTATTTCCCAATGAGGTGTGAAATTACAAAATTGGTGAACACAAAATAGGGTAAATTTGCGCTCATTTGATATTTTGTCACACGAAGAAAGTGACTCGCCTTGTATTAGTTTTATTATGATAACCATACATGCGAATAATTTTTCATTTGGAATAAGATATTTTAAGTTCGAGCTTGAAATGAATGGCTTATTTTGCTGACGTCATTGAAAGCTTTAATTGTCTTCGTGGTGTTAGTTGGGACTGTGGGTAAAGTTATTTCTTCTGAATGCAATACCTGCTCCAGGACCGTCTCTTTTAGAATCCATATTTCAGCCCTTCAATTGCAATATTATCATTATTCAGATACTCTGAAAATTTTAAATCATTGACATGTACTCTGGTTCTACGGTATCACTACACGGCGTCAGTGCATTTCAGAAATATTTTCAAGACTAACTTTTGCATAGGAGTTTTCGTGTGTAACAAGTCTGATGGATTGTGTCTGAAAAGCGTGCTAAAAGAGGTGGCCCTGTCAGTTTTTTATTTGAAAATTCCGAAGAAATATTTTTACTCAAAGCATTTGATGTTAGTTAGGGATTGTCGTGTGCAAGCTGCCAATAATGAAAAGCTTTAGCGACGTTTTGTTTTTCGTAAAATGATGTAATGACGAATTTTAGGTGAATGTCTTGAGCTTTGCATGGTTTGCCTGCCGGTTTGATGTCGTACGAAGTGCATATGCATGGTTGCGTTATCAGTGTGGAAGAGGGGATTATTGTCTCACTAGCTTAAGTTTTGCGTATCGAAATGTTTAGAGATAATAAACGGACTGCTCGCTGAGCTCGGGTAAAATTACTTTTTTCGTATATGGTGCTGATGTGAATTTTTCCTAGTTTTCCTGTGTAAATCACTTACAGTTTGTAATAAGAAGTTATTATCTAGGTGAGGATTTGCCCAACCGTTTAGCAATGAAGGTTTCCGAAGGTTTCGAATTTTTAAGTTAGCAAAATATTTGAAATATTGGTGTGTAGCGGTGAATTATGTTTTAGTCTATGATTATAATTAAACAAATGAACATTCGGAGCCACTGCTCACAAGGTTTTGCTTTGAGCCGGAGTAAAATAAGAATCTAATTGGAACAACGCAGCATTTATGACGCAATTGGACTGAAAGTTCACCCTAGTAGTGGGGCTGAAACAATTAACAGCTCTCAGCCCCGTAAATCATCCTAGCATTTTTTTTTGTAATTTTGTAATGTTGAATTTTTTCGTTTAAAACTAGAGGTGAAATTCGGTAATGATAGAACAAACTTCTACACAATACCCAGTCTAACTTTTTCGCCGGAGCATGCATGTTTTTCGCCGTCAAAGTGAATACATCGCTTAGGCGGAGAAAAACATGCATGCAGGAGGCGAAAAACTTAGACTGGGTATTGGAGAAAGCGTCCTACTAAATACTGATAATTTCCAACTAAAGAATTCAAAAATATAAAATGAACTGATTTTGAATAGCTAAAATAGCTTCAGTTGCTACCAGGACTTCTTTTGAAGCCTCGAGTCCATTCTAACGACAAAACAGATAGGTTTTGAGAAAAAAAAGAAATATTCATATTCAGCCCAACATGAGTGATTTAAAATTGATGGTCTAATAGTTATTGAACAGGCTTTCACGGGGTCTGCTACCCCGATCCAAATCTAATAAATGCTCAAACAAAACTCAATGAGTGCTGATACCAGAGGAATATTTTCAATATTCTTTTGTGTTGATTGTATCAACACCTCTCATTATTATAATATGCAATATTCTCGTGCAGCATTTTTTTCAAGTAAATAAGGCTGCACTGAATCGGTTTTTGCATTTTATGGAGATTGTGCACTGCATTTCTTGCTAGTCTTTCACCTCAACCTTCCTTGGTCTTGATCGTTGTTTTTGATAATCGTACGCGAACAATATATATACTAGTGAACTGAAAGCAACTCTTTCGAAAACTTTTATCCAACTTTAATCGAACACGAACAATTAAAGTTCGACCAAAGTTATCGAAGGAATTGCTCTCGTTTCATTACTAACTTTGATACAATTTTTGTGACTATTTTGGTTTCAAAAAATAATAATGCCGTTGAAAGTCACTGTCGACCCTTCTCACAATGATAATTGGACACTGAAAATTCTAATCTTTTGCTTTAACACAGAATTAGTTTGGTTGATGAACACTCCAAATTTACACCGAAAACGCACAAGATAAAATGATGAAAAAGAGACTCTCAACACGTTGCTTTTGGCTGTTTGAAAACTGCAAACAAAATCAATGACGTCTTAGCTGACCACCAATGACGTGTTGGTTTACTGAGTGACGTCACACGCTTGCACCAATAGCGAGTCCGCCTGAAATGCTACGTAACAAAATCAATGACGTCTTAGCTGACCGCCAATGACGCTCTTGTGTGCTTCGTGACGTCATGCAATCGATATTCCTCCGCTTGCACTGTGACGTCACGAAATCGATGACGACCAGTAGTAATCTCCGAGTGAGGTCTGGCACCAACTTCCTGTAATATCGCCCATGAATTATTACCAATGCGATGCCCCTGAAAGCATTCTCGGTTTCTTCTCGCTAGTTTATATTCTAAGTTAGAATAACGGACATGCCAGCACAATATCGTGAACATCTGTAAATGATACCGTAATGGATGAAAAAAGGTCATAGTCCGATAAATTCGGGTGAAACATCGACGGTCAGGGTTGTTAAAAAAAATTGATTTTTAAAAAGGTCGTTCTTCATTCAACAAAAATTGAATCTTCAAATTGATGCATAGGACCATGAACTCCAAGAAAATTTAATTTGTCACAAAATGCAAAAAAATTTCCGATTTGATAATATAATCATCTACTCAGAACGTACTCCTGATGTCGTTTATACCTGAGTGCAACTAGTATCAGCAGTGTCGGCCATAACTAGCCCTGATTTAGAAGCGGTCGTCACGCAAAGCAAGAAAAAAAAACTCTCTAGGTTAAACCATCCTTTCAAAAGCTACAAGAAATAAATAAACGTAAATTCACCATTAGAACTTTGCTGTCTCTTACCGAGTGTGAATATTTGAGTTATAAATGAAAAACAGCTCAAATGCCGTTGAAGTTTTTTATGAAAGAACTCTGCATAACGTTTTGTGAGGCATAAAAAGAGCGTCCATTGAGACCTCAAAATTTTTCTCTATAAAATTCGTCCAAGAATCAATTTTTAAGAGAACTTGAAAATTGTGCACAACAGTGTACTCTGCATTTAGTTAATATTCCCAGTCTAACTTTTTCGCCGCCTGCATGCATGTTTTTCGCCGCCCAAGTAATTGAATCACTTAGGCGGCGAAAAACATGCATGCTCTGGCTGAAAAGTTAGACTTGGTTGTAAATCCTATTCGTGTTTTAGTATTCTGTTTCTCGAAAATACAACTGATGTTTGTACCTGAGAAATTATTTCAGAAAAATTAACTTTTAATTATTATATAACTATTACAACTGTGGCGTACAAATATTGTAGTTGTGAGAATTAGCGCTCCAGAGGGGAAAATGAGGTCTCTAACAGAAGGGCAGGTAGTGTTACTGAAATGGAAAGGTTCTTTGTTTTGTTACCGAACATTTTTTTTCATTGCTGTATTTTTTCAGCCCTTTTTACTGCCTTCTTCACCATTTATCTTGCTTTATAAGCTTCCCACAATCTTCATGTCTTTATGCGCAGGTGTGCGGGCATACCTTGAGCACAAACTCCCACTATCTTAACTCTGCGCTAAATGGCACTTTCTCCCTTTCTTTAGAACCCTTTGTTGCGATTATAGAGGCTCATACTAACTCATCTTATATAGGCTGAGGGCCCAAGCTAAGGGTTAGGTAGGTTTCCTTTTTGTTAAAATAAAATCGGTTTTTGTTCTGTTACCGACCATCTTTTTTCGGTTCACAGCTGTCCTGTTTTTCAACTCCTACTACTTTCTTCTTCAACTTTTTCTTGTTCCATGAACTTCTTTCTTTGCTTACTGTTTCTGCGCACCTTGTGCATAGATTCCACGTTCTCTCAAACCCATACCAAATGGTGCCTTCCTCCTTCCTCTCTTGGAACATCTTTGTCGTGGTTAAGGGAGGCTAAAACTTTCTTTTATAATTATAATCATCTTATATAGGCATTAGAGTTAGATTAAATGCACAAATTCTCATATTATTTCTCTCGTTTTCGCGGACGCCACTTCGTTGATGAACGTTGGTGGGCTACGGGCACATCCACCGATCACAACACTCGCACTATCACAATAATTGTTACGTCCTCGATCACAATAACATTGTCTGCTCTCTGTTGCTTCCTAGAATGCATTCCCTTTCCTATTGGCATTTAACTCACTTTGTGGCACGTTGGTGTATCCCAGTCGTCCTCATATGTTCTACTTTGTATCTCATAATTGTTCCATTTTATGGAATTATTTTTCGTTGGTTCTCCTTTGTTCTACTTGGTATCTTGCAATTGTTTCATTTTATGGAAATATTTTTCGTTGGTTCTCATTCGCTTTTAAAAAGTACGACTGAATGTCTTTCATTCGTGCGTAAACTCTGTCAAATCTGACGCCTTCGATTCCGAGTGAATTTAGTATTTTCCACGGACTGTCAACTTTGGACCACAAGAAATTCCTCTTATTTCTCTTTGGTTAATTAAAATATTCATTTGAGCGGTCCTTTATTTACTTTACTTCTCAATGTTGTAATAATTGTCGATAAGAAATAATCGACCAAAATGTGCTTCTATTCAGTATTTATTTGACATTCATGACGGCCGAACATAATTTCTCGAATCAATCATACAGTATCAAGATAGATGACAGAGAAAAAATATCCACTGCGTCCATGTGAGTAATTTTTTGAAATTCTTACTATTTAAATTTTTTGAGACTTGCATTGAACGCTGCATGTTTTCTCGAAGTTTAGCAAATTGGCATGAACATATTTTCGAATGTTTGAGTAGTGTTGTTTTCCGCGTGTGTTTCTTAAAACCTCCTGGAGCTCACGATACGGTGTTTGCTTCTACTTTTGTGATTGAGCATCTCTTTTTATGTTCGTATAATAACAAATACCTGCATACATGGCTTCATTCGTATTTTAGTTTTTGAAGGTATAAAATCTTTCTTAGAGCAAAAACGTTACGTTCCTCTTCATCAGTTCTTAGGATTTTTAACTGACGGATTGTGGATTGTGCAATCATTCTCGAATTTCTCCGATCTATTTATGAAGTGAGTACTTCTCTACATCTTTACGTCCGTTCAATCACTTGTAGAATCTCAATTTAAAACTTGTTTAACCCTCTACCGCCTCACGTTCCCCACATGGTACACTCAATAAAACTGCTCGTATATTTTATTTCTCGTCAAGTAGATGCTCTTATGTATTTTTTTAAGTTCACTGCCGAGTTGCAGTTCGTCTCTAATGTGATGTTGGAGACAACCTGATGCTAGAGCCACGTCTAATAACGGTGGTTATAATACCGGCAATATGAGTAGAAAAATTAGGCGTTAGAGGGTTAACGTTGAATGTAGACGCGCTACCCAATCCTTCCGAGAAGTTTTCAGAGCACTCAGGTGGTTGAGTGAAACAATGGGTTACATCCCGGCACAGCGGCGCACTCAAATGCATGTTCAAATTCGATGCGCTGGTTGATCAAATCAATGGTTCAACACGATGTGCTTGTCAATGACTGCCTGGAAATAATAGAAGCGAGCAGGTCTATAGCGCCTGTGGGAATCCCTCGAAGCTAAGGAAAAGTGAGAATTGAGAAACCTCAATTTTATGGTTCGTCAAGTTTTGGTTTTTAGTTTTGGTTCGTGAAACTGAGACACTCCTGGTTTGGGGAAGCATAGCAGCATATTATCTAATAGCTATTCGACTGAGGACTTAAAGCCCTTGTTTAAAATCAAAAGTCGAGTTAAAACTCATTGCTTCAAACATATAGCAATTTAATAACTGTCTACTTGACTTGATTCCAACTTCGGATAGCCACACGTTTTTTTTCCGAATTTGTAACACACCACTTTGCTATGTATTTGGCTAGGCCATTGTTTTGCTAATTCTTTTTACTGAAGAAATCAAATGACATCCATGGCACGAGTGTTTCGAGTGTTTTTTCTTCTATTCATTGTACTTTTCTAATCTTTTTCGTCACATTTTTATGAGTTGCACGAGTGACCTGCGCCTCCATACCGATGCAGACGGTGTCTTCCAAAGCGATAGAAGGAGGTCGCCAAAGTTGTGCCGCTTTAATAAGCCTGTCATTATTCATCCTTTAATTCATAAGTAGAATGTTTGTAGGTGAAAGTCGTGAAGAAATTTGCATGGATTGTATTGAACACGAACGAATTGTGCCGTACATTTTGCTTCGGTAAATTTTGTTCCACTGGTTCTCATATTTAACTATCGCCATCCAGCGTCTGTGACTGTTCGGCTTTAATACCACCTGAAGCATTCATGCATTATCGCTGACGCAATTGCTCTGGTTTCATTTGAGCAGCTCCTGATCTAAGTTCTAAAACTTCGACTGGAACATGTAACCGATGCAAACATTTTTGGCGTTGGAATCTAATGAGGAGAGAAATTTTTATTTAAGTTTTACTGTGTCGGTTTTTGGTTTGGCGATCTAATATCTGCGAAAAGTTTCAGTATTGCTTCGCAATGCATAACTATTTATGTTTGATACCATTGAAATAAAAGTCATTTTTTCTCGGTCATTTATGTTATACTTTTTGAATCATAGGAGATTGTGTAACTTCTATAATTAAATATTAGTTTTGATCTTGTCGCTTGCTTCGGAATATTTGGTTGATGATTTTTTTTACGGGATGTTCTTTAACAACCATTGAGATTTGACGTGTTTCTTGAGAATAACTTTGATCATAAAATGCCCCATAACAAGGTTAATTTTAACTTACATCTATGTTTTTGTTGCGAACCTTCTGTTCTTAATGATGATTTCGCTCTGAGATTTTTCTCAAACTGTTTTAGCCAGAAATTTTCGTGAATGATGTAGAAATAGAGTTGAATTTATCTTCCTGATGCAACGGAAGTTGTCATGTGTTATTCGGTAAGCAACATTAGTCGGTATTAGTCGCACTTGTGTTGAGTTTGTTAGAAATATATGATATTTAGTTCATGTGTTAAAAACAGCCATGTTAGCCAAGAGCATTTTGATGTTTTTTTGCTATTGTTCATCAAATTAAAAGTACATAATTGCACTTCAAAATGGAACAAATCAATGCAGAGAAATGGCTTTCATGGCTCCTGGCTCACAATACATTTATTACTAGAGAACAAATTCTGCGGTATCGTAACCTGAGGAATCTATTTCATTTCAACGCGATTTCGGCGTTCCAAATAACTTGAATTTTAACCCGAAAATTTGATTTTCGCTGTTTTCTTTCATAGTTTGTGCTGTACAATAGGTCTCACTGCTGATGCTCAGAAAGGTTTCAGAAAATGAATGTTTGTACAATTTTTTTTCCAGTTTCGGTGCTAGTAAAAATAATGAACTTTCACAATTTTTTCTCTGATTTCAGGCAAAGAAGCTTAGGCTCGTTTAAATTGTCCGCATCGAAAACGTAAGACGTGACGCTGCTTATTTTCCTGATTTGTTTATAATCCAAACTTTGAATATCGATACGACGAAACCCGCAGCCTGAAATGTTTTACACTAAATTCTAATCTAAACCCACATCACATGTTAATTAAGATTTTGTGCACCATTACCATAACTTAGCCAAACTAAAGCGCCGGTCAAGATAGGGTACTCGTTCATATCCGTCTGCTCTTCTACCTGAATCGTGAATCTTATGCTCCAAACGTTGCATACATTTGCATGCTTTTCACACTCAAAAATATTTTTAATCTCTATTCGTTGAAAGGTATTTTGAGCAGCAAAAAATTTCCCGTGTGTCTCTAAATTTTTCAACTTTTTAGGAAGACGCTGAATTTATAATTTTTGCTTATATTGGAATCATCAACTTTCTTTTCACGTGCTTTAGCGCACAAAAAAATCATCAAAACTGCACATGTGTATCTAAAATTCCCAATTACATCTTTGTGTTAGTTCCATGGATGAATATCATCCAGAACAAACGCAAAAAAGTGCTGACCATCTGATTATCATGAAGAAAATTAAGTGAACTCCCAAGTCAAATCGAAGTATAACGGAACGTTTTTAATAATTTGAAGCTGCATGAACGTCGTTTTTGCAGTATTCTTTATCGCATGCTTCCGTTATCTCTGCCAGAAACAATAAGAGATTTGATATGATCTCTAATTGTTTCAACACATCCCGCATTATATTTTTATATTACATCCCGCATTATATTTTTATATTTTTATTTTTTCATTATTATAACATCCCGTATTATACATTTTAGAGCTTACTGAAGTTTCCTTTGCTATATTGTCTTGTGTTTAATTTTGCCTAGATTTACTGCGTGCTTAATGGAACTTCTGTCTACGCAGAACAATATTATTGTATATGTGCAATGCCAGTTAATATACGGTTAATAATATTATGATAGATAATTAAGGAAGTTTCGCTGGTTCTGGGCGAAAACGTATATGTAAACTTTGTTTGGTTTCCTTTGCTACATTTTCCTTTGATATGTTAGTATATGCCTAATTGTATATGTAAGCTTTGGATGTTCAGTAAATTATTATCGTCCCGCGCTACAGCAGCCTGTTCAAGTGCTTTTAAAATTTCGTTTAAATTAATTTAAAGTTGCCATTAAAACTGAAAAATAATCTCATTTAGTTACATAAGTTTGCGAAAAGTCATCAGTTTATTGCCGCGATAATTCTGACCTCGTTCGCCACTACTATGTACGTCCTTATTAATGCTGAAATTTGAAATCAATTTATACACATCATGAAAATTGGAAAGTACGCATTTAAAATTTTCCGAGGTATTCCTTTCGAAAATATGCTCATACTTGAAAGTTGACCCTCTCACTGCCAAAGTATTGCTCTAGAAAACGCGCACTTGTACTCTAGGTTTCAATTTGCGGCAGGCAAAACTTTCCTCGAAATAAATGCCAAACACTTGAATGGAGAGGCAACCGACACGTTGGCAATTGTGGGCTTCTCTTGTTTCGAGCGAGCTAGATACGAGACCGTTGATACTTTATGAAATGAGGTTGCCAAGTCGATGATTGATGACTCTGATAGAAGTACAGTGGTACTTGAGTTCAAACAATTTCATAGAGTTCTGATGAATCCGCATTTTGCCTGAAGTTATCATGCTTCTTTTGGTGAGGAAGCCTTTGTATTTATTATATGGAAAGGTCCAATAAAGTTTGTTCACAAGCATTTCTAAACATTTGAAGGACGATTTGCATTGATTTTATCTTTTTTGCAAGTGGACTAAAAATGATGTAAAATGAAGTTGAGCAACTTAAAAATTTCGGTAGATGTTATTCAGTCGAATTTAAAGATCTGCATTAAATAGCCTGACCTTAGATATTAGTTAAGTAATAGTATTTATCCGAAATAGGGACTTTTAAAAGAAAATTTTATCCATTTATTAGATACGTAGTCTGAGTCTCATTTTCTTCCCTTTGTAAAATGCTTGGAATACTTTTTAAATGAATAACTTCTCATTCCGCTTCATTAAACTAGCTTATGGTTTTGCATGCAACTATTTTGAAAACTATCCTGCGGATAGCATGGTCTAAAATTAATGTACTTAAGTCATAGTCCTGCTAGTTCTTCCTGATTTTTTGTCTACT
Source organism: Platorchestia sp. MABIK (assembly GCA_014220935.1). NCBI lineage: Eukaryota > Metazoa > Arthropoda > Malacostraca > Amphipoda > Talitridae > Platorchestia > Platorchestia sp. MABIK. Next base: position 20,834 of record JACJUY010003024.1, on the reverse strand, counting down.
TATGAAGGTTAAGTAACTACTCATGTCACAGCCGTGTTGTTATTTCTTCTTGATTCTTTTCTGCTTTTAAAAGTTTTGTAATTCTCATACAAAATGCATGGATTCAAATGTTACAGTATTTATTTCTACGTCGTGTTAATTTTAGCAACTCTTTTTCAGAATTTAATCTTGTCCTTGGATTATATTGGAACTCTTTGCATGAAATTGAAATCCTGGCCACGCATAGCAAAATTCATTCTATCAAAACTGTGTTTCGTGCTGCGAATGTAAGCTACATGTTATACTTATGATTGAATTAGTACAACTTCATTGTCTGTCTCTGTGAAGGTTATAACAAATAATATACTTTAGTTTATGATAGATTTTTTTTTCCTCTAAATTTTTTTCTCAAGTATTTAAGAAGGCCATTCACTTATTCAGTGTGAGAAAATGCTTGAAACTTCAATGTTTATTTCAACAAACTAGTCATGTCACTAAGTAATTTTATTTTTGATCTATTATTCATTCATATAAGTTCATTCCTTATAAATTCTCCACCTATGTGGATTTACTCACAAATTTCCATTGTATTTCAATTGTGTCACTCAGTATTTATAGTCAGGAGCAAGTTTCTTTGTTTTACTTGAAAAGTGGCAATTTGTTTGCAAAAAAAAACCTTTTTCTTTATTGTTTTACGCACTCTGAAATATTTCTGTTTCATTCCTTTTCAATTCTCAAATTCATCGTATTATCAAAATTATTTTCATTTCATTTGATCATAAGTTGAGTTTTTTTCATAATACTTTCTCACTTCTGTTTTTTAAAACGATGTAAACCATTTAATTAATCCTAGCGAGTGGTCCTTGGACATAAATTTCATGTTTTATTTTTATGCTTTTAGCAGAAGAATTTGCAGCATTTACCTCTTTTTTTCTCAGGACATTTTTTTGCGTATGTTCGTCAATCTCTGGCCCTATGTCATCTTGAATTTGAATCACCTACTCCTTCAATTACATAAGAATACAAACCCGCAAATTTTCCATTCACATTCAAGAACACATGTTTCCCACGTTGCTGCATCAACTGGAGTCATTTTTCGATCATGAATTCATCTCTTATAGATTAATTATAAATTCAAATTCATTTTTTTTAATTTTTAGAATATGTTCGACCACAGTGTCTGCATCACAATTCAAATCAGTTTAAATTGAGTGTTATTTGAACGGGTTGTACCCCACCAGAACAGAATTAACCTTGAAAATTTCTCAAACCCCAAGAGTTTTTACTTGGTGAGAATACCTACTTCGACCATAACTATAAACCATCACGCACATGTATCACGCACAATGCATTGCATTTATTTTTGGTTTCATAAGACAAAGCGCAATTGAGAAGCATTGAACAGCGTCTATTGATGCACTCGTAGAGCTGAGATTTGACTGGAAACTTCTTGCAGCTTCAAGCACAATGCCTCGTTTGTGACGCGCCTGCCCACCATCCGGAGACACCGCAACCCAAGCAGTCATTCGCCCTCCATTCGCTCCCGCAACATGGACTCCAACGCTGTCGACACGCCCAACGCTACCAAGTGAGTTCCGTTTGTTTCTTTTCGCGTACTTGTTTTCAATTTTCGACAATTGAAATTTGCAATTTTGGTTCAACTCGACATGGTTCTTTCTTTTCGCGGGCTTGTTTTCATTTTTCGCTGTTTGGAATTTATCATTTTTGTTCAACTCTACATAGCTGTTTTTTTGCGGGCTTATTTTTATTTTTCGCTGCTTGAAATTCACAATTTCGGTTCAACTCTACGTGGGTTTAATATGCGATGTGGTGATCACGAAGAAAGTTAGCTCAATTGAGCTGATAATCAGCTCAAACTAGTAACTGAATTGAAGTATCAGCAATGGAGATCTCGGTTATCCAAACCTTCCTGGTAAGTAGCGAATTTTTCTTGATATTTTCATGTCGATTTTATAAAATTAGAGTTATTCGTTGCTTCTTTATTAACAGCTGCCTTTAGATCTCAGCAAGGAGACAGGAAATATATACAATGATTATTCCCTATCGTAATACGATCTTGGTGAAACAAATGGTTTTAGCGCGCGTAGAAAGAACTCTTTTGCCGAATTTGTTAAACTTTAGACCATAATAGTGCTCATCACGAAACATTTTCTTCAAAAGAGATGTAAAGTAGAGGACAACAAAACGCTCGCCATGAACATATAAGAAATTCTGTACGCTGCACTTCAAGCCATTTTGTTAATGTGGCCAATGAATCTGTACGATGCACAATCGGAAAGAATGTCAGTACGGATATGACAAGTTAATTTTAGATCGAGCGTAATTGTTTAGTGTCGGAAACAGAATATTAGATCCGATAATAGCGTATTGATTAGTTTGTAAGCAGCGTTGTGAAAAAACTTATAATGTATTCTGCTTCAGAATTAAATCTTTACACACTAGCATGACGGTATAATGGCAAACAAACGTGTTCAAGTATTGTTTTCTCGAAATTCGCTTGAAAATGTCACACTTTAGATGCGTGTTCCATGTTTTTTCATGTCAAAGGTTAAATTATTTGCCTCTGGAAACAGTCACTTTGAATATTCGTAAAACCGCCTTGAAAATGATAAAGTGTGACCCAGCTTTTGCTTAGCGCGCTGTCCCTAGCTGTGATTCCTGAGTCGCGTCTCCAGCAGAAATGGATCTCGAGCTTGTGTGGAATGCGACTAAACAAGAACAAGGAAATGTTCGAATTCTCTTCTTCCTCAGTAGTTTGGAATTGAATGCATTAACTGTGTGGCGCTGTAGCTGGGAACTTTGTCTTCAGTAATGGCGGCAAGCGTTTAATTAATAAACGCAAACACAGCGTCTGAAGCATGCGCAGTCACTCCTGTCACTAGCGCTACAAAAGAAAGTATTTGAACTGCTGGCTCAAGGAATTTTATTCGCGGGCTGAAGGTGAATTATTTACTAAGCTCTCTGAGCGAGACCATGAATTTCACATATAAGAAATGCGAGTGTACGTTTCGTACGCTTGTAATGCGACGTCACAAACTGTCTTGAAAATGATGATAACGTAACAGAATAAATACATTTAACTGTATTTTGCTCCTTATGCCTAATGAACGGAAAACATTGGCGAGCTGTATATTTAAGTGTTCGAAGCTCTTACCTGTGTTAATTGAAAGTGGTTAAACTGTAATTTTATTTATGGAGTGTAATTTGAACTCCTATATCGTTTCTTTAGGAAACTGATCGTATTTGGAAATATTGAAGGATTTCTAGACTATATTCAAGCTTGTTTTGGTAGCAGTTTGTCCCAGAGAAGTTTTTGTTTGTTCAAAGGAATTTTTGAAGATCGGTAAATTTTGAGTGAAATCCCAACGTTTCATTTGACTATCCTTGACCAGGCATGTTTATTCATGAGCACTCTTTCAAAGCATCAGTATTGAAATAGCAAAAATTGTGAAAATTTTTTAATGTCACAACTGAATGGGTGAACTCAAAACAAAGATACAAAAATTTCGACAGCAACTGAAATGTCACCGAATTTGACCAATGATTCTGTTTTAATAATTACTATGATTTTTCATAAGTAATTCATAATTACTATGATCTTAATTAATAAACACCTAATGATTACTATGATTTAAACATTATTGTTATTCAATTCTCTATCTGTGATTTAATGCAGAGACAGTCGTTGAAAAAACATTGTGTTGAATTTTATAATTTGCAAAAAAATTTTCTAAACTAGTTTATTGACCATTGGCCAGTATTATACGTGAGTGTTTTTTAAATGCTAAAAAATTCTTCTGTTTTTCACTTCAGACTGTCACGTTGAACTTTTGCAGACTGAAGTTTGATTACCTCGATTTTCTATGGGGTGATTGTTTCTATATGTTCAAGTTCAATTCTAACATCCATAATGAAAATGTAAGATGCCTGTTCATTTTTCAAAATATTTCACAAGAATTTTTATCAGTGTTAGATTTTCCAAAAACGAAAGAATTTAATAACATGCCATGAAATTTTCTCTTGGATGAGATGAATATCTATTTAAAGAGAGCAGTGCGCCTTAATTGGCGATGTGGGAGTTTTCTAAGGCGTCACTCACCGACTCATATTACTGCTATATATAATGCTTCCTCGGGCATCTTTGGCATTTATGGAGCGTAAACTTCAGCATAGTCTTGCGATATCGACGTCCCATGACATCGTAGCCAGCGCAAGTCTCTTAACTTCAGCATCGCGAGATATGAGGAAAAACTTGAGACCATTTTACCGCCCACACTCAAGATTGTAGCCGTCGAACGATACTCGAGTCCAGCAAAGTCGGGAGTGCGTTACTTCTGCAGCATAAAACGTCGGACTTACGAGCTTCCATCAAACCACTTCAAATTTCTATGAGGGGGCAACTTTTTATCATCCCTCTTGATTACACGCGCGATCTTGCAAATTTATTGAAAGTCGCCCCACGGATAACAAATTTGCTCCTGATTATACTCGCGGTTTTGCAAATTTATTGAAAGACGTCCCACAGATAACAAACATGTCTCGACAATCAACTGTTCTTGTAAAGCCCATGAATGATGAAGCCAGTAGAGAAATAAATTCTTGAATGTGACAATCTGAATCTCAGGAAATCAAAGCCAAAGTTTTTGTGTTTGTCACATATAATAGCTAATGAATAGTTAAAATACACTTTTTTTAATTTCATTAGCTTTTCTGAACGAATTTTAAAATACTTTAATGAAGGAAACAATTTAGATTTTTACTCAAGTTTTTACATAACCTCATCAGCAACATATGAGGTGATTACCTTACAAAACTTTTAAGATGGTTAGGATCACTTAAATGGCAGACGGTGAGGGTGTTTTTAAGGCAGCAGGTCGAGTAAGAGAGCTTGGCAGAAAGTTTTCATTACTTCTGCTTCTATGAACACTATCACAGCAGCGTGCGACGCGTGGGGCCACGGAAGGGATTTTCACAATGCTGCTGACCGACCAGTAGTCACAAACTAATTTTTCGTAAACACTCAATTAAAGTCAAATGAGGACGTGATCCAGTTAATGTTTGCCATTTTCAAAATTGCTTACTAGAACGGTCTTTAAATTTGAGTTGGATATTGAACACAAGTTTAACCAATTGTGATCAAAGTGTTGAATATTTGCCTCACCCTTATGCTACAACAGTCGAGTTTTACTGTGAACTTCAGATTGATTTTGCGACGTGTTGACCACTGGAGCACTGAACTCTGAACCAACTTCCTCAATCATGACCTGGGCTGCAGTATTGCCTTTACGGCAGGAACGTCTTGAATATTGATCGCTGTATCGCCACAAATTTACCTCGGCCTTCATGAATTTTGCCAATTTGAAATTTGAAATTTCAAATGGATTGCCAATGGATTTGAAATTAAGGGAAATGCGCAAATAGGGCACTTAACCTGATATTTAAGTTTGTAATTTCAACTGGTAATCATTATTAAGGTCACTGAATTAATTGTGGGGATTTTAAGTTCGTTAGCACTCCTTAGAGCACTGCTAAGTTCGCGAAATCTAAGAAATGACATTCAGTGGCATTTCATGTATGATAGAATGCTATAGACAAATTAATTGTAACTAGTTTCTCAATTATGACATTCAATGAAATTGCAAATATGATGGACGCCATAGACAAATTAATTGTAACCAGTTTCTCAACTGTAGATAAAATGTCTAACGAGAACCAAATCACGACGGCGATCACCGGCGACTTTACTGAGGCTTAACTTCACTTACATTAAAGGCATTGCTTGTTTGATGGATTTGACGCTTACAATTTTCCATGAAAATATAACGTTTCTTGGAAAAAAAGGACTTTCTCTTGAATTCCCCACAGGAAGTTCTGCACGTAACTGAATCAAAAGCGTTCGAGCAATTCTCAATTCGCGATCTCACAAAAGGTGAGAAACTAACGAAGTCCATTCAATTTGCGAATGCGTTGGAGAAAAATTCTGTGAACCAACTCGTTCCAAGTGATGGAAATGTTTGATAATTTTGTGTACAGTAAACTGAACTAAGCTCAGCGAGACCATTACTTTGGTTTGCGAAGCGTCAGCTCGCTGGATAGAGAGTACACTGAATAATTAGTACATGCCTTATCGTGAATGTGCGGTGAGTCTGTCACGAGTGTATCAGCGTGGTCATCGAATATCCCGTCTCTGATACATTCTAGTATCATCGAGTATCCCGTCTCTGATACATTCTAGTATCATCGAGTATCCCGTCTCTGATACATTCTAGTATCTCTAGTATCATCGAGTATCCCGTCGCTGATACATTCTAGTACGTTAACCCTTTAACACCCCTGAATACTTCACGGTCCTAGTCCAAAAACCGCTGTAATTAATCATTTTTTAATTGCTATTCAATATTAAGATTTGTTCCTTAGTGTATCATTTAAAGTTCACAGTCAATGGAAATCCCTTTCTAATTTTGATGATGACAACCTGACACCTGTGTAGGTCTAACGACGATGGTTGTAATAGTGATAATATTGGTTGTGATAACGGTAATACGGGCGCAAAAATAGTCACATTGAGGGATTTATAATTGGCTTAAGAACAAAAATGCGTTAAATTAATCCGTTTTCGATGAGTTGTCTTTGAGCAAGAAAACTAAACTTTGTTGTATGATGAAAATAAATTCCATATTTCTAATAATTTTTTACGCTCTAATACCATGAAATAGAGTTGGGTCTAAAAGAGTCCTCCACTCTAAAAACTTTTTGTATATCAGGCTATTACATATTTGTAAGTTGTAGATTGGCTAAATAAAAAACGGGTGCTTACTTAAGCTGAAGTTATTGCTGCTGGAACGACTTCTACATGGAGCGAATCTTCAAAAAATTCCATAAT
>JACJUY010003023.1:76017-87376 GCA_014220935.1 Platorchestia sp. MABIK | reverse complement strand
ACTACCAGGGTGATTGAATTCGTCAGACTTGAAGCTCTCTGAAACCCGAGCCCACAACCTAACTACTGCAGAATTTCAAGTGTTTTTCCAGAAATAGGGGAAAAACCTTTATTGTCGGTAGAAACTTTATTCGCAATGGAAACGTGCTTCCATTACGTCGATCTATCTGCTCATTTTCTCTGCTGATTTTTGCGAAGAACTGGCAGTCGATCAACATTTTTATGTCCAGTTATATCTTCGACTAATTTGCTGTTCCAGTGAATTTGAAAAGGAATCCGTTCTAAAATCCGGTTTCATTTTTCTTTCACTTTCCAGCGGTTCATTACCTAACAGCTAACACTATTCTTCATGGTTTTACCCGAAACCATTGAATGTTGAAGCCAATATTACTGAAGTAGCTCTATCACTTACTTCTGCAGCATCAAGAGATACAAGTATTGATGAATTTGTAAACTTATCACTCGTAGACTTTTACTTACTTTGTCTCGGAGTTGATGGCTGATGAGGGTCTGCAACAAATTCTTCTGATTTTGATTTATCGTTATTCAAGCTCGAATGACTTGAACTCGAAAACATTGCTGCTCCGAAAGTGATTGTTTGTCCTTTTCCTTTATCTTCAAACAATCTTTCCTTTTCTCTCGCAATGTCTTTTCTTTTTCATGGCACTTTATCAACTCCAACCATTATGCCTTCTTTTTCTTTCTGTCGCTGAAACGTTAAAAGCTCACAAGCTTCATTCATCTTCATCATGTCAAGATCCACTTGCATGTGCAATATCAAACAAATATTGAAAGACAGTTTGCCAATTCTTCTTTATTGAAGCAGTGTGGGTAATTGCTTTTTCCTGTTATTTTTGTTCTTCTTTTGTTTTTTCAAATCGTTGAAAACTTTCTTTTCCCTCTACACGATATGTCATTTCAGCACTGTTGGGATGCGTGCATTTCCCCACACCTTGTAAAATTTCCAGCAGTCGACGAGGCCGCTGCTTCGAACTATTACTTTTTGTTGTTTTTGTAGTTTATAAACAATGCCTATGTTTCCCTCTTAGATAGAAGCTGTTTTTTAGAAGCCTTTATTGATGGATGCAAACAAGTTTAATTTTACAATTGAAGCATGAAATGTATAACGTTGTTCAATATTTTTTAATATATATAGAGGTCCCTAACCGGCACGTAAATCATTACTGGCTTCATAATAGCCCTGCTACCGGTTGAATCAAAAGTTGAGAGAAAAATATAAAACGCATTTTCTTCTTAGCTCACTCCAAGTTTGAAAAAACCTATAAATACCGTCCACAAATATAGAAAACCATGAACATTCTTACGAACGTTTTGGGGGACACATTCTTTATTTACATTCCTACAAGCGCTTAGCAATTGTGCGAGAGTAACCGACGATGTTGTTGAAAGTATAGCGAGTGAAAGTTGAATATTTTCCATGTAAACCAAAGAAAGTCGGATGCTCGACAATTTGAAACTAAATTTTCGTCCATACATATCAATGAGTACCTAGGAACAATCGAGGGCCAATCGCAGATAATCTGTTTTTCCACGCAATTAGTGTAGAAAATTCCATTCCCAAATGTGGCAAGTAGGGAACAGCTCAGGAAATTGACATTTATAGTGTTAAGTTTAAATCATAGTGATAATTCGAGCGTACTTTTGCTATACATTAGTATTTTAATGTAAAATATCTATGTATATGCCATCAAGAGATTTTTAGCGTCAAAATTTACGAAATCATATTGTTTTTAATTGTTCACAAACTAAGAAAAAAATATTGTGAACAGAGCCCTCGACGCTGAGCGAGGAACGAAAAAGTTCCAACATTAGAAATTGGTAATGCCAGGTGAAATCGCAGTGCGTCCTACCTTTGAGATTTCTTGTTTATTTTTTATTTTCAAATGATTTCAAACATTGACTTCTGAGCTTAACAACAGTATAACGAAATGATCTTTGAAAGTAGTTGTTTGAAAAGTGAAGAAAAGATCCGGCGGTTAAATTTAGAATGAAAGTATCAAGCTTAGCTATTGAGTGGTCACTCTAGTCTGTATTCACGTAACACGCATTACAGCTAGATACACACACACATGTGTGCAATAACATACTATGCCTAATCAAATGGTTGATCTAACGATTTTATAATGGACGAAAATAAATTTTAAAAATAACTTCTACTGCATTAATATCAACAGTCACCCATGAACAAGTGTTGGTGCCAGAAAGAAAATGGTTTGTCAAATAAAGATTTATAAAATTCCTTCGTTAAATAATGCTGGCTTAAAATGTTCCCAACAATCAGAAACGAGAAAGATTTGCTATACGAGGCTTGCAAAACACTTTACAGCACAAGTAGGATAGTGAAATAAACATCCACGCTGGTAAGCCGATATTCTCGAAGCTATTTCTCATACACTGATGGCAAGGATTTTCAGTTTTATAATTGCAAGTGGTCCACTATCAGATGATGGCAGACGCCAAAAATGGGCGAAAACATTGAGAAACGAACTGATAATTTAATTTGGATTTTAAATCATTGATCGCTAGCGTATTTAAGAGACCGCGAATGGGAACAAAGAAACTTACCGTCGAGGGAGTTTCGACTGGGCCTTGAATCCCGGCACTGACGCGGCGATTTTCCCCGTTGGGTGTAAGGGAGAGCTCAAGCACGATACCCCACTCAACCCAGGTGTTGGAAATGGGTACCGGCTTCACGGGGGAACCGTCATGGTGTCCTATATATAGTGTTAGTTATAGGACATTTGAAAAACCAATGCTTAAGATCATATGTATCAGGCTTGATTGGAAATAAAGCATCCCAAGATGCCGATGTTTGTTTGTTTTTGTTTGTTTGAACTGAGAAATCGGTAGTTTAAGTTGAAGTCTGAGTCCACGCTTCGTATCAAGTTTCTTATTTACTTTTATTTATGACATATTCACAGATACTAGCAGGACCCGTGGAAATTCCACGGACAATGTCATCAATATGCTTGGTGGGCCCGGTGAAAAAATTCAATCAACATTACTTAACAGATTTTAATTTAACATATTCTAACCTAATCCATCTTAATCTAACAAATTCTAACCTAACCCATCTTAATCTAAAATATTCTAACCTATCTTGTCCTAACCTATGCTAACCAAATCTATCCTATCTTAACATAACTTTAACCAATGTCACCGTTAGGCTAGGTGGACCCGTGAAAAAATTCGGTCAACATTCGGTTTCTCTGGTTTTGAGAAAAGGTGATGAGTCTTGCTTGAAGGTGTATGACTTTCCATTGGAGAATTAATCTATTTAGGGCTTTTCAGCTGTTTTTGTAACATCAATTTCCAGCAGTATTAACCTCAAGACCCTGTGGAAAAATGTAAGGTGGTATGACTTGACCTTCACTACTCGCAACTCATAATACCATCACAGCTAATACCAATGCCAATACAACACGTTTATTGAATCACCAGGTTTTATATTTCTATGACATGTACAATTACGAAAATTGGACAATATATAAACAATAGTATGAAAAGGCTTATAATGTCTCTAAAATCCACAAATATTAAATAACAAAAGTATATGGGCACATATATAATAAAACCTGAACAAAAGTTTACAAAGCCCGACTCTTTTATCAATATCATGCAGTAAAATTATCGTAGGATTATTCCAGAATGTTCTAATACATTTACTATTTGGCAACCGAACTGTTGCCAGCATTCATCTTCAAAAACGAGTCACTGGTACAGCAGTTCACGTTTTGAAAGGTCGTAAGTATGGAAACGGACATCAGCCATGTCCTTCGGGAACGTATTGTGGAGCTCCATAATGAAAGTTTGGGATGTCGGAAGATATGTGCACAACTAAGTGTTCCTAGAGCCCCTGTTGGAGCCATAGTACACAAGTGGAATTACTGGAAGACGAATCTCAAGAACCCTCGAACTGGCCGTCCGCGGAAGATTAACGACAGTGCTGCTCGAAAATTGATCCGAACAGTAGTGCAGAGGCCTCAAACTACTTGTGAAGAATTGAAAGATGATCTCAAAGCATCTGGTGTTGAAACCAGCAACACACGATCAGCTGGGCACTACTCCGAGATGGTCTTCGCTCTCGCACCCCTCGTAGGACTCCTCATCTTCAGAAACGTCAAGTCAAGGCCAAGCTGAAGTGTGCTAACAACCATTTGAACAAGCCAGCAGCATTTCGGAACTCGGTACTGTGGTCAGATGAAACCAAAAGCGAACTATTTGGGAGAAACAGCACAAACCATGCTTGAAGGCAACAAAACGAAGAGTATAAACCAAAGTGCACCATACCCACTGTTAAGTTTGGAGGTGGCTTAATCGTGGTTTGGGGATGTTTCATCTCATCAGATGTAGGAAAACTTCACATCATTGAAGGAACCATGAATGACAGGAAATATCTTGAAATATTGGAAGAGAAACTCCTACCTTCAGCTCGTTTGTTAAAATTGAAACGTGGATGGATTTTCCAAAAAGACTACTATCCAAAGCATACTGCAAACGAAACCAAGGAATGGTTGAGGATGAAGAAGATGACATTTTAGAATGACCAAGTCAATCCCCAGACATGGATACGATCGAAAACTTGTGGAGGGAATTGAAATTGAAGATTCAGAACAGAGGTCCCAAGCACCCGAAACTTGTAAAAGGCTGGTAGTGAACTACTCTAAACGTCTCGAAGCCAAAATTAATAATTACAGCTACGCAACGAAGTATTAATGTATGTAAATCTTAAATTGCGTTGTAAACTTTTGTTCACGAATTTGTTATACAGGTTCTATATATTTTTTCTATTGAATATTTGAGGGTTTAGATTTATTAACCTTTTTGTACTATTATTTTTACATCGGCCAATTTTCGTCACCGTACGTACGTGGTCTTGAAATGTGAAAGCTAGCGATTTAATCAACGTGTTGTATTTTTGTCCCTCACTGTATGTGCGGGTTGTGATGGGCTCAACCCTCACCTTACGCAGCATGTAGCGTCGATAGCAGTGCGTGACCTTGCAAGGCGCTCCGACGCGAGTCAGATGGGGCATCCACGCTCCAGTCTCTTGATGATTCCGAACGAACAGTTGAGTAACGGGAACCTTAACATGTTATGCAATTTAGTTTTAGGTTAATTCTACATGCCGTAGTCCCAGTATTTGCTTCCAACTAACTGCGTTTTTTTTTAACTTTCGTCACTGTTTTGACCGAGCATCTGTCTAAAACAAAATCTTGAGAGATGATGCCTGTGCCGATCGTAATTCGCTATTTCACGTGGGTTCCTGGACGTTTTGTAGAAATTTATTTAATTAAATACTCAAATTTTACTTTAAAATAAGAAAGACTTAACATGAAAACAATTTTGCCCAAGTACTTTGTCCCACACATTTTTGTGTTTAGTTGATTTTCCGTTCTGTTTTGGTGTTAAATGTTCTGGTTGTCTGAACTACCCGTATTCTTTACTTCAAACCTGAGCGAGAAATTTTCAAATTACTACAAACTACAAATAGAGTTTTGTAATACTCACGCCCAGGCACTGTGATTCACACTTATCGCCAAGCTTTACTATATCAATAAATGTTTCAAATTTGCACCCCATTACGCCGGAGCGTGAAGCGACCCGCAAAATAATATGAAAGCCCAAGTAAGCTGCTAAGCAAGCAAAATTACCATGCATCACATTTTTCAGTAAGTTTGAGATATTGTGTCAAAATTTTGAAATGTTTCGTGACAAAACTTAGGTCTGCTCTCCGAAACCGAATAAAAATGAAGAAATTTTATCCGAAACTAGGCCATTCAGGCTAGTATAACTAGCGCTGAGCGTTGACCTCATATTTCTCTAAATAGTTGACCTCTTAAAAAAGTGGCGATTCCTCCACTCGACAGACACGAATAGTAAACACACATTTCAGCATCTTCACAGGCTACAGCAGCATCCTTGCACGCGAACATAATTTAGAAATTAAAGGGTACATCCGCGGGGAAAAACCCTTTCGGCCGTCCTCTGTCTTCTGATATCCTGGACACTGGAATGAGTAATTCAATAGTGGGTTTCAGGGGCAAACATAGCACGGAAATCTCGTATTCTTAATAATAGTGAAATAAAGGTAGATGATGCAATACTGGCATACTCATGCCGTCAAATACAGGGTGCAGCTGACTTCCTTATTTCGTGTTGCAATAAAATAAAAAGTAGTTAGGATATCTCTTTTTAATTTTTATACATAAATTTACACAGTTAAAGTTGTAGTTTACATATATACAATTTTAAAAATCATATCGGTTTGCTGTTTCTCATCATTCTCTCCAGCATCTTTGTGGGAATGTTGGCTGCTTCTCCCTGAATGTTTCTTTTCAGATCTTCCTGAGTTTGGGGGTGGTCAGTATAAACACGGAATTTCAAATACCCCCAAAAAGAAGTCCCATGGGGCCACATCGGGAGAACGCGCTGGCCATTCTCATTCTCAGTGAGGTAAAACGCCCTGGGAAGCGATTTTGCAACACAGCTATCGATGCCCTTGAAGTCTCCACTTCATTTTTTCTGTACAGAACCAGTTTTCCTGAACGTAGACACCCATAAAAAAATAGATTTCTGGTCTGAGACAGATTCTAGAGGCGCATTATTGAAGCGATTTCGGAAATCTCGTTGGGTTGAAACCATCGAACTTTTGTTGGAAAAATTGGCGTCTACGGCAAGTGCACGCTATTCGTGACTCCAACGCATGATGGCGACTGAACCACGTCACCACACCTTATGATCACCTCTCTCGAACTAAACCCCACTCCCACCTGCCTGGGGATCCTGTGAGCTTCAAAGCACTCGTTTCAATAAAAGGAAGTTGACTTGCTGTACCCTGTATTAAAGTGAAATTCTCACGTACTCATTTTAATTTTTTCCCGATTAGTTTTTAGTGTTGACGGTTCAAATTTGTTGTAACATCTTCATCGCAATTTGTTCAACAATTCAACACAAGGCTTAGGGACCGTGGCCTAGTGGTTACAAGTGCGCGCCTCTCACGTGAAGGGTCGCAAGTTCGATTCCAGCAATGCGACCGCAGTAATTCTCTGCTTTGGGAAAGGTATAACTTAACTATAATTTCCCACTTGATTCAGGCGTCAGAAACTATTTTTGCATCCAAGTGTTAGTTATTAGGTCCTTAAAACTAATATGAGAGATGACATGTGTCTACTTTGACTGTGATGTAAAAAAATTTCTCATCAGCCACCCTCCTCCTCTCGTGCCAAATCTCTTTGAATCAGCTTTTTCTTCAGTCTCACTTCGTGCTTTCAATGCGTCAAATGGCTCTACTCTTATTGACATTTTCTTAATTTTTAATTTGTACCACTGTGACCTTCGTAACGTCATTTTTACTCCCTATGTTGTCTGTCAGACTGCACATTGGTCTTATTCTGTATTTTTCTCGTTGTTTCCTTTCATTCTGTAGTGTCATCTTGCTCTTCTGGTTTGTCGACATCTCCTTAGCCATTGAGAATACCGTATCTTGGCCTGCGATTTCATCAGTACGTTTCCACCCCTGGAAGAACTCTGGTGCATGTTTTTACTTGGCTGGTGATCATCTGGCTGCTTCTTGGTTTCAGAATACGTCGCAGGCCTCCCATGAAGGGAAAAATTCTTAACCTACAGCCTCCTGTTGATGTGTTGATTTACCATAAAAACTCATGTGACTAGCCTGGACATAATTGCAAAATTTCCTTTATACATTTAAATATATGCTCGAGAAATTAAGAACAATAAACAACACTTGTCATAACATTTCCTGTGGTCGAAATTTGACGAGCGCTTTCTCAGTAGGCATTGATACACTCACGAAAATTCTCCAAACAATTACGTTAGGAAAATTGCCTCAGGTGGAATAGTAGAACGTGTATTCTTTCTGAAATGACGGGAATCTCATCGCAATCCCTAAGGGATTGAGATTATAATTAAAAATTAGGTTGTAATAGTATTTGACTGTTAGTTTATGTAGGAATAGTAATTTTCAATAAAGTCTGAGTTCACACAGCGTAAATTCTACGTTGCGGTTGGAACACACATTTAAATTGAGGGAAAGCAGAGACTCCCTGATGTCAGTAGCATGGGAGAAAATAAAAGTTAGCAACGAAGGAACATTGATGGACCGCATCACTGATTGGCCAAGCTATGAAACCATCTTCGCTGCCACGACGTACAACGGCAGTTACATTAATATGGCTGCAACACCCTTTGAGAAACGGGTGCAGTATTACAGCAGTTTTGGGCAGTGATATTTGATGCAGCGATATGAACATCATGTCGGCCTTTCCAACAGTTTTTGTACCATGGTTAGGCTTGTCTTTAAAGGTAATTCCGTTAGTTTACTCCACTGAGTGGCGTTTAGTTGCAGTGAGCGGCTGTAGGTACAGTTCTTCCCACTATTTCAAATCGCTATTTCTGCCAATATGCGCCAGATACGACTTTCGGTACAATGCCTAGCTGCAAGTCTACATAATAAGGCCTTACTGCGCGGAACTGCGGAAAAGCATTGGAGACACTGCCCCGATTTTTGAATGCATAAGTACGAAAGCCTACCCTGTTTTACTGTCCTGTTCAGAACTGATTTTTTTAAATTAACTGTCCAAATACATTAACTCGAACATTGAAGTACTATCATCTTCCCTCTTAACTATCGCAACATTTGAGAAAAAGTACTTAATCCTCTAACACAAACTCATAAACCAGAAAAGGGAAAAACCTACTTCCTCTAGTTCGCTTATGAACAAAAGCAGGCACCGAAGGAGGAATAGATAACTGAAACAGGACGACAGATCTAAGACAGCGCAACTGGATTGAAATTTAGCTACTTTTGCAGGAGACACTGAGTTCGCCTCATGCATTGAACTGCTGATGGCCCTGAACAAGTGATGTTACTTTTTACGTTGTCCTATACTTTCATTAAGATTATTGGAAGACTACTCGTCGTAAAATTATTTCTTTCTTGATAATGGATAGCATACATCTTGCCCATAATGTTTCAACTTTTAAGCCGGTCATTTCGAATGTGTCCTGTTCCTGCCGTGATAATTACGGCAGGAGCATGACACATTTGGAGTATCCAGTTGGAGGAAAATCATTTTACTGCGCGTCATACTTCTAGCAGATCAAATCATATTTTTGAAAAACTTGGTATTGCATATATCTGACACTAATCATAAGTCTTCTGCCAATGTTTCATTTTCTTTTAAGTGTGATGAACAGATGGGCCGACGAACACGATTCTTATTAGAGAACAAATTAATTTCTCATACAATATTTTTCTACATTTCATTAATGCCAATTTAGTGCAAATCGATGTCGTTTTTAAAGAAGGTGTTGTTTTTGCGAGCTGGAAATGTCATTTACTTTCTCAGCCACCGCCGCATTTCTGTGCAATTACTCGCGTGATGTAGCGGTGACACACGACTATAGATTTTATCCGCCAGCCTGATGAGATTGTCGGAAATAGCTCTATTGGGTGAGGGACAAATTTTCCCATATGTTGCGGAGCGTTAATATTTTTCCTGTCATCCAGCCATTAGCTTGGAAATTCTCATGTTTGTCTGAAATGGAGCAAGATGCTGTTACGAAATTGTAATTTAGCTGTTTCATGCGGTTTCATATAACAAAAACCTTTCTATTTTTACAACTATATCGTATATTTTGTTTAGAAATAAAGAAATCTTTCGCGAGAAGAGTCTTAAGTTGCGGGAAAAAAAGCTTCTGTAGGAAACATCGATGTTTGTTTCATTGTCAACAATTGACGTATTTTCATCCGTCAAGGGTAAGAAATGATTTCTAAGTTCCCATGAGAAGCTTAAAAATCACCATAACGTCCAATTAAGCTGTTTTAGTCTCCCGGAAGTATGTTTGTTAAAACTTCACTCAGCCCTTTCTCACCTGATTTTGATTACAGTGCATGCTGATATTTCCCTTCCTCACTCAGGCTATTACCTACTCGCTCTATTATTTCTTGCACTGTAAATCATGCAAACGTAATTAGGTGCTACTGTGCCTCGCCAGATATTGTCTCAGAACATCTAGTTAAGCTCTTTTGTTTCGTTGATCATAATTCCTCAAACACGAAATAAAGCTATTGTATCTCCCAGCCAATAACTAATGCTTCTTAATTCTAATAGCTTTCCACCTAAGTAGTGGAAGATCTGCTAAAGTTACATTCTCCTGGGTATGATTGTTTATCCCGCCTTCTAAAATGAAAAATCCTTTTTTAAAATGGTGACAGGGAAAAAAATAGCATAAATATGAGCACATCTTTCGGTTAAATCTCAACATACTGTGGTGCTTCTGCAGTGATGGGATCTGAGCTCAGTTTCGAAGTGCTCACTGACAGGTCTTCGCTAATCCACTTATTTCTTTTGAAGCACAGTCCAACACTATTTATGATCAGCCAGGTTAGTGAAGTAGTATTAGATTATTTCTATCAAAGGTAAATACAGTTTTTCACATATTTGCTTCTCAGTTCAAAGCTTCGGATTGGCATAATTTTAGAGCTGTAAGTTCGACTGCATGTTGTCCGAGGTATTAAACAAAGATCATATAGCCTTGCTCTTTCCACGTGTGATATTTTACTAAAATCTTCTCTGTTTCATTTGGAATCAAGGGGCAAGTTTTATTTTGTCTCAAATATCTCGATGATAACGACACACAGAGCTCTGTGCTGATGCTGTTCTCGTTTTTAAGAGTTGTTCACGGTTGTGTTAGTTTTGAAGTTCACTCGTCGAACTTAGATTCTTGAACATGTGAATTGGGTCTCTCTGGAATATTTGAAACGCAACACTGGTTTTGATTCTAAAATTTCTTTATGGTACGAATCTATATTTTGGAGAAGTGTATGACATGGTGCTTTCGAGTTAGTTTTTGTAACAATTTCTTTAACAGGGAAAACTTTAATTTTTAATCAAATGATAAGTTGTGCAACAGTGCGAGCTATGTAATGATTTCCTAGTATTTAAAGGTTTACTTTATCACATGTCCACTAGAATAACCGTATTTTCTATAGTTGTACGATTTTTTGATAGGCATCCGCACATACAATTTTGAAAATAGCCCCTCACATGTTGGAAAATGTTCTCTAACCTTGAGATCACCCTTCAATCTTGGCATGGTAATTTGTTCCGGCTGTCGTGGAATACTATCAAAACCAATCTGACTTTAGGGTGTGACCGTAATTCAGTCGAGTAAATTGACTTACTGTGAATCCCCTAGGTGCATTATTTTTTGTCAACTGATTGCAATCAGAGAGCTTTCAACTGACATGTAGTAAAATCTTACGAAGTTTGGTGGAGGTCTGACCTACGCGATTGTGTAGCATTTCGAAAATG
>JACJUY010003023.1:0-75990 GCA_014220935.1 Platorchestia sp. MABIK | reverse complement strand
TAAATGAAAACTGCTCGTGCTAAGTAAACGTTCATTCTGAGTGAGAAATGAAACTGACTGCTGATGCCCACATTGAGTTTCTAAAATACCGCTTCCGGTCATTGTGTGTACCAACGTATAATTTTTATACAAAATAAGTTATCAATTCTTACATTTCATCAACACAAAATTCTTCCATTACATCAATACAAAATTCTTACATCATATCAATCGAAAATTCTTACAAAATCAGTTATCCATTCATGAGAAACGCTTTCTCTTTATTCAAAATTGACTAAGATGCCTTGTAAAAACTGTTTACTAAAGAATTCGAATTCTGAAGACTTAGAGGAGACAGAAAGTATCTAATGAATGCCAAATTCCTTAGATAGATTTCTATGCATTTCAACGCTAATTTAATCGCCACGATGAACCGAAGTCATTTTGGTAGGATCATGTTTCATTTTGTCAGTACCAATTCATTTTTTGCCGAATTTGACAGATGAAAGATTAATTTGGATTATTTCGGCTTAAGAGTTTTTGGTAGAAAGTCATTCCTTCTCATGATTTACTTGAACATTGATTTGAATGAACTATAGGGATAATCTTTGTACTTCGTAATATCGAAGTAACATCTCAAACATTTTATTACTTTTTTACAAATATCAATGGAATGTTTGATGTAAGCTGAGGTTGGATTCAGAGGAAGACATTCTTAATGCTGTTTGTTGAAGCGGTCTGTAACTTAAATGAAATCGTAATTTATTTTGTACATGACTTTACAACTTTTTATGCTGAAAGGGAAAAGTTCTATCGATAAGCAACAATTCTACTTGCTCTGCTCTGAGCTAAAGGCAAAATGTGCGTTATTTGTTTAAATTGTTTTTCAATGAAGCTTTCGCCGTTTAAACTGACTTTTGAGAAAGCTCTGGCAGTGCAATTATCTTCCAATACTGAAATTGTAGTATGATGTTGCATCAATTGATGAGAAGAACACTACTTACCGACACACTGCAAAACCTGGTGAATACGACCTCATGATATCATATTATTCTTGCGGTGCAGTACATTCTAGTCATCAAATTAAGTTCAGTTGCTGTTGGATGATTTACATTTGAGTTTTGCTCTGATGATCATACGGATATTAAAGGTTCTGCGTACGATGAGCTATTTTTCTCGAAACTGCAGGTATTGAGCGCGCATTACGCCTATGCTCCGTCGCTGAGATCTGGAAGAGTTTAGTGAGCATCAGAAGTTATCTCACATTGCTGATGCAAACTGAGAGGGCTTGTGTTGAGCTGGAATTCCGAATTTATTACAACAAAGTGCAAGTCTTCTGGTAAGTTCTATGGCTCGAGTTTTAGTGAAGAAAGATGAAAGAGAATATTATTGGTTGTGTAAAGAGGAGAATAGAAAAGTGAGCTTGAAGAACATCTGTTGACGAATACTCTGAATGATCAAAACCTAGCAAGGATTTTACTCATTTTCTTTTAGGCTCTTACGGTTCTTCATTTGAATTCCATTCACAAAGAAGTAATAATTTACATGCTTTTTCTTTCAAACTTTGCCTTCGCAGAACAATTTTCTGCAAAAACTAGATTATGGCTTAACGAAAGCAGAAAATGTTCGATGGAGCAAATAGCGGGCGTCGATTGTTAAAGCTGAGAGAGCTGAATGATGTGACTGAGAGAGCCTCATGAGATCTGAAGTAAGTTATGGGTCATTATGGGTCGGAGTGATGGGGTGCAGGTACCAGAGCTCAAAACGAGCGCGAGTTAAAAGAAAGGAAGAAAACTGGTCAGTTGCAGACACCAAGTTTGAGAATTGCGAACACCAAGATGACTGCTAAAACTAATAAATACAACAAGTATCTCAGTAAAAAATGTAGGTATGTGCGAAAATATAAAAGGTGGATGGAGTAATTTTCTTAATACTACGTCCTCTGATAAAGTAATACATTCTCAATCAAAACTGCAGTCTTGAATTTTTTTAGCCGATTTCAAAGAATTGTCCTCCAGAATGCCAGCAAGGAGCATCCACGCTAAATTTCTCGTTCACAACCAAGTAATGATTCGGGCAATTTATGTGGAAAGTGATGAAAAAACTCTATTCAATTAAATGTTTTTCTATTTTATTCAATTTGCATCAAGATAAAATGGTGCAGGGAAGTATTTCATTAGAATCTAATGTTGATGAGTCACGAGGAGCAGAGGAATTATTCTACCAACACGGCTCTTATCAACAGCAAAAGTTATTTCTACAATTTCGAATAGTTCTTACCCATGCAAAGGAACACCTTCGAATTCCTCCCGCGCTTATACAAGGAAGGTGCGCGCAAGATAAAAGTATATTTTTTATGGTCGTTTGTATGATTAGAATGACATAATAAGTCATTATGACACAATGACTCACATTAAAGCGAGCTTACTTCTTAAAATTTTACCGCCCTTGCTTGTTGGCTGATATGCTTTTCCAATGGAGAACATTCTAGCCATCAGAAGTTGGGGCAATTAAAAATATTTCCACGAGGATGCACAGCGGAGGATGCAACACGCGTATTTTACCCAGACCATCACGCACGGAATCAACGTGTTATAGAAGAATAGACTTCAGATGCTCGATCAGACTATAATTTAGCACCACACACCCGCTCGATTGCACCTCAGTTAAAAGTTATAATTTCCATAGGAAAGACAAGTTCTTCTTTTTCAAGAGTGTGCGTGTGTATGTGTGTGTGGGTACATCGTTATGAACACCCTCGTGGTGATCAGTCGTGTTGGAATTCGCGTTTCCAGAGTAAGCTCTTTATTTTATGGAGATAAATCCATTTAGACATAAATTGAAGTTATCAATGCTCTATTCATTTACAACGCTGACCGGACGAGTTAAAAAAATTCAACTGAATGATCATTCTGTGGCTAAGTGTTTGAAGTTACAGCGATGAATTTTGCATGAATTATATTTGATTCGTTCTGATAAAAGACGACAAAACTCGAGTTAGTCTGAAAATTTCTATTACATTCAAGAGGTTCATGAGCAGTTATTCATTCACTGCAAATGTTTTTCCTTATTCCTAGTGGGACCAGTGAACAAGTGGATGTATTTCAAGAGTAGCTTAACATTTTAAATTTTGTAACAGTCCTTCAAGGACCTTATGTAAACCCTGCTGACTGAAACATCGAATGCTGATATTTATGAATTAAAAACATTTAAATTTCTCCGAGGGGAACAGTGTTACTTTAATTTTTAATAACCTCAAATTCCGAAATTATGCTATGTGAACAGTTTTTGTTTCCTCTTATTGTCACGTATCACACATTAAGTAGAGAAGTGAACAATAAGACAAGTTAAACTGGAAGGATGAAGGGCAACAATTAATGTAGTCTGTTTGTATATCATACCAGGATAGCAATACATGCAATCACTGTGTTTTGCGAGATTGAGCTTGTAATCATTAATATAATATCGCAGCAATTTGATTGTTTTTGGTGCATTCGGTGTTCATCACCGATGCATTTTGTCACTTCTTTGCATTTCAGTATTTTCGTGCGAATTTATTATTTTTGAAGACCTCATTCAGACCACACATGTACTTCATGCTGCAACAAACGCAATGAAATTTAGGCATGTAGAAGCCATACACTAAACATGCGGACTGAATAAAAATCATAAAGTTATGGGCCAAATGTCAATCTTCCCTCCAGACAGTCATTGCTTTCTTATCGTCAATAATTGAGTTACAGGCTCTGAGTCCTGGGCCGCCGCCCATTCCAATTTGATTCGTTACCAGCATCATCTGACGGCAGAATTATTCAGCTCTCTACGACGAATTAATGCGCTACGTCATTGGATGGCTTGGCGTATTTCAAATATTTTAATGTCTAATTTACCACAAACATTTACATGTGACTAATAAGACACAAGAATGCACTTAACATCTAATTGTCAACAATATCAGCATTGTGGGCTTAGTAAGCGAACGAGGCTTTCGTGGCGACCATATCAGTGAATGGATAAATGCTGAAGCAACATCAATAATAACTTAGTAAAGGTTTCTGTCTAATATAGAATTACGTAACCACACAGAACCGAGTATATTAAAATAAAACTTACAGAAAAAATATTTGACAGTCTGATAATTGTACATCTTCACAAACATTATGTACAAATGCAGAAATTCGTACACAAGGGGTTTTAGAACATGAGGTACAAAATTGCGCACCAAGTCGAAAATAGCCAAACAAACACTTTTTCTGCCATAAAATTTTAGAAAAAATTTCAATTTTTGGGATATTAGAAATTTATTGTTTTCAAGGATGAAGTTTAATGACACAATTACTCGCAATATTTATTTTGAATTTACTCTACAAAAACTTAAAAATGTGTTCCTCCTACATCAGTGCACTTTTCAGATCTTAGCCTTAACGACTGCCAGATATTAGGAAACTCGTCTGGATTTCAGAAATCTGACCAGCGGCCACTGCAATTCTGGCCACAAGATCTTCCTCAGATTCAATAGGTGTAGCATAAACCTTCTTGCTAAAACTTTTCTACCGAATATCACCGAAAGTACATTTTACTGTTGTAAACTCTCTTAGAATAGAAGTGTTTGTAACTTAAATTCAAAATGTATATTACGAGTAGACTTGTGATTTTGTTTAGTTACAAGAGCGTCCAAAAATGCAAGTTTGCCATCCCTAAGCATTACATAGTAAATTTGATGGAAGGATGTCGTGAGTTCAAATGCTGTAAAAATCGAGATGCATGTAAGTGATCTCGAGAAAGAACAAATGTATCATCAATGTACCTCTGATAAAATACCGGCCGATGCTCATATGGACAGTCATCTAACCACACTTTCTCGTAGTGCCACATAAATATCTTGGCAAATGAGGGACCCAGGGGAAATCCCATCCCGAGACCTTCAAGTTGTTGGTACAATTTACCTTGAAAAATAAAGAAAATGTTTAACACACTAAGTTCGGTACTTGTGGATTATCCGTCACCACTTTCAATTTATGGTTTCCTTTTGACGTTAAGGTTAGGTTAGTTAGGTTAGCTTCATCAAATTATCATCAATTTTTATTATTTAAATCTTTTGTGGCCTATTCTTCGTATAAAATAGTAGTTCACAATTTTTTGCAAACTATAAATTGTTCTCGAATAAGTATATTGTGGTTCTTTGTTTGACATATTCTGGGTAGTCAATTTCAGTTTTTTTAAGGATGTACGAAACCTAATTATAGCAACCATACTATGTCATATTTAATTACTCAGTTTTTTTATTCATTAATGCAGTAGATCTAACCGAGTAAAGTTTTCAAGTTATTCTAAAAGTGATGACAGAAAGCCCACAAGCACCCTAAGTTCTAATAAAGTTTTGAATCATGACTGCGTTGCCCCAATGCCGTGCTAGTTGGACCACAAAAGAGTTTCTCCAGACTAATCTCTCTAGATATAGTTTGTTCTTAAGATACATTAGTGAACAAGCTTTCGATATCAAATGAGCCCATAAAATTTTTAAACATAAATAAATTTGTATGTACTCAAATATTTCTACATATTAATTAATGAGTTAATATATATAAACTACATATCTGTACACACACTTCCATCGACGCATTCACTCGTGTTGTTAGCGCTGTTATTAAAGGTATTTACTGCACATTATTGACTGTTAAGACTATCGATCAGAAAAATTCTTTGTATGATTTTCCGTAATTCGCTTCGCTTTGCCTTCAATATTTGTTTATCATTGATTTGACAACTAATTTTAAATCAAATCGAAGTTGGCTTCTTTTGAATTCTGAGAATTTAGGAACATCGTAAATATCCTTGGAAATGTACATCCACAATTCAATATCAGCAAAAAAAGTGTTAGATTTAGCTTCTGAGTAAAACCAGAGAATAATCTTGTTTGCATTTCTCGATAAATAGACATGGTAGGCAGGTAGGCAGGTAAACATGGTAAGCAGTTGGAGCGTTCATCTGCTGTCGGAGTTCAGTGTTTTCATTGGTTTTGAGTATTTCGAGCGTAAAACTTCGTGGAGAAAATTGGTGGAAGTCGGACAGTTTTGTTGCATTAAAACATTGTCCTCGAGGAGCAAAGAAAGGATCTTCTCACTGCTTGGAACCGAATATTTTTCGTCTCTTGTATGATAACTTGGCTTGCACGTAGTTCTTGATGCCGGTTCCTTTTTTTTGCTGCATGTATCGAAAAAGGTTTAGCGTCATTTACGGCCCAAATTTCATATTTTTACTTCAAAACGCTTCAAACTTGGTGAACAGAATGTCAGCGCGTTTCATCAGCTTTCCTCCTGCATTTCTTAAATCCAAGGACTGCATGTCCATGTTTGTTACTGCTCGCTAAATGGTGATGAGCGAAACAATGATCGGTAACTCGAAAACTGTGTTTTAACACGGCGCTCCGTAGATCCACTTGGAAGCTGACAACAACCCCAGTGCTTTCAATTTTTCCTATTGAAGTTTTGTTTCAATTTAACTGGTTAGGGTTTTCGGAAGGAATGGGTGAATTTAAGCATCCAATTACATTAGTTATATTTCCATGTTAAAGATTGAGACACATCGATATAAAAAATGTAGCAAATATGAGAAAAAAGCTTTCACTATCAAACTTGAAGATAAACACTATCTACGCCAATATGTAAAAACGATCCTATTTATTTAAAGTGGTACTTGTTATTATTTCTCACTTGGCTATTTATTCTCACTGAAATTGATTTTTCTATCATACGATCCCTTCATTTGAAGCGCCCCCGAGAACGAGCATACAAACTTTTTCTCAACGTATATAGCGAAAAAAGGAAAAATTCATTTATAATGTTGTGTTTGACTAATTTTGACGGATGTGAGAGAACCTAGGACAAAGGCAACTCTGTTGACGTAAACACGGTTATCTTGAAATCGGTAAAAACGCATTGCAGTGTCTCTTCGTCGGTGATTTTTAAGGCCAAATTTACTGCGTTCGAAGTACAGCGCACCTGTTTTTCCTAGCTTTCCCATTCATTGCATTTGAAATATCCGCGCTGCATCCACGACCCTGACGCACTGAATACCAAGTTGCTTTGAGCACCACATCAGATGCACGCAGTATTTTACCTTAAAACAACTCTCAATATTTCTTGATCTATTTTGCATGTGAGACGTCGAGCGATGATCAAACATGGTAGAACTAAAAATGTCTGAGAGTACGTGCCAACACAGAGCAGAGTTATTCACTAAACATATGTCGCATTCATCGTTTCTAAACGTACGTAGATTGCTGTTCTCAAAGAAAATGCAGAATATTTCGAAAAGTAACGAGGGAAAATATCAAGCATAAACACATTCATCGTTTCTAAACGTAAATTTTTGTTCTCAAAGAAAGTGCAGAAAATTTCGAAAAGTAACCAGGGAAGATATCAAGCATGAACACTATAGAAGGGCTTATAAATGTGCTGTCAATGTGGGAGTGTTTGGATGACATGCATGTCTTATTGGGTCGAGGGTTTGCGTCTGTCTCCAAGTATAATGTTGACTTTCAGCAATAGGATACTAATATTTCCAGTGTCGTGGCAATGTAGCCCTCTGTACCTTAACAACTGACGGAAACTATAGTCAGTTTACGGTGAAAATAATTTACATGATAATGTTTTAATGGACAAAGGGGTTTATAGTGTCAATGTCTTGAAATTGATAGAAATATCTCATTTATTGCGTTTGCAACCGATTGAAATGGTTCATTGGGCATGTTGTTGAGTGAATTTCTATAATTGTGCATCCTACAGGGCTATATTCTAGTGAAGAAACATGGATGGAGAGATTGTAATTGAAATCACTTTTTACATTTTTACACGGTAAAAAAAAATTAAAAACTTTACCGACTATCTGTCCAGTTTTCAAACTGAAGTCATTGTGTGGCAAGGTTTTAAAAACACATTCTAGCCATCCGGAGAAGAATTATTGTGCAGTATAAGTCCTTCGTGAAACTTGATCAATTGCACATCGACTGTGCTATTTGGACTACTACCTCCCGCAATCCTATCAGGAGCGGCCGTCTCGAGCGGCGCGTCTGGTGATAATGCCGCTCGACACACGTCCACTCAGGAGGAACGGCGGCTCAAGTCATGTCAGACGGACTCACTGTCACACCAACATAAAATCATCGATTGCGTGGGACACCCATGATCTGGGCACTCCAGCGCGTAACTGGATTACTAAGGGATTGCCCTAGCCGCGTCATTGTAATGAATTTTGGCGTTGCTATATTAGATGCACGCCAGAGCTACATGTCTACTCATAACGTAGAAGAGGTTTTTTTCTTGCTAGCATTTTCTTATCATAATGTAAGAAGTGGTTTAAGTCATTTGCTCTACTTTTCAACACAAATGAAATATTGTTGAGATCGCATTTTACTCAGACAAAGTTAAGAATCGTAAAAAACTGCTGAACTTTCTATGTTCTTATACCTAACTTACTAATATGTAGCATACGTATCAAAAGAAATGGGAAAAATTGTCATCGTTTAAATATATCGCTATGGAAAGATGAAATCAGAGAATTTAAAGTTGCTCAAAGAGCCAATATCTTCGGTTTACCACGTTGTGTCGGTTAGACAAATCTAGAATTACTGATCATTTATTTTCTCAACCTGATCACCTTCTAACTTTTCGCCCCAAGATTTTCGATTTCCTCAGAGCCAGGACAACGCGAAACCTAAAGTAGTTTTGGGGGTGAAAGCCAAAGAATTGAACGTGATTAATAAATATGTGAATAACATTATGATTTATGACTTGAGTCATTACAGATGTAAGAGCGTCAGCAACTAAAGGGCATCTAAAAGGAATAACGACCTGCTACGGCAACTGTTCTTCTGAGGCAGTTCAAAGAGCGTACACGGAGAGATTAAATTGTGTTTGCTTATGAGATATTTTTCATTGTTGAGATGAAATTTAACCACCATACTGACAGGGTGATGGAGAAGTCCCATGCTGATATTCCTGCTTCATAAAGAACAGTTTTCAGACGTCAGTAACTCGCCTAAGTCATAAATGGTGGGAGAAGACAAATTTTTCGTAAAATGAACAAATTGTTTTTTCCCACTAGGTGCGAGAGTGATCCAAAGTTTATATCTAAAGCCTGTCATGAATCATGTGCTTAAGATGGCCAGTAAACCTTTCAAAAGACGCGATTTTTTACATCAGGGCAGCGCACCCTACCACATTCTGAACAGAACACCCTAAGACCGTTTTCCAAGATTTTGTGACAAATAATGTTCGTTTCTTCATTGCCTGATATCAATTCAATGGATTTTCTATCTGGTTCATTCGCCAATTGAAATTCTGTGTTTCCTTCTTGTATTTAACAGAAGTTCTGAAGCGCTCCCTCAAATTAGCATAAGAGAAAACTCCTTAAGACGCAGCGTAATGCCCCGGCGCATTACGCTCTGTGGTGAGGCGAAGAATTTTCGAAGCAGGCTCTAGCTTGTGATTCTGGTTGGAGTGAAACATAATAAATAATAATTTATCATAATAAATATGAGGACCAATTGCACACTGAAACTGGTATTTTGATGCATGCGAAAAATTAAATTAAAATTATGATTCAGTAGAAAGATGATTGTAATATTTTCTTAGTTCAAACACTTTGTACACAATCAGTTTATTAACGCACGATGCTTCTCTTTGAAGGCAACCACTTCATCTGTAGTTTTTCGTAATACTTCCATCCTGGCGGTGGTGATTTGAGCAATTTAAATATTTACCAACATTGTAGAGCTGGTTTTACACTACAATGAAGTTTGATAGAAAATATTGGAGAACTACGAGAGGTCTGAAATGGTAAGCAGCGCTACTGCTAACGACCTGGGCGACAATGACATGATGGATGAATTCAACAGACGCTCTCCACGACGGGACATTTTTGCTATCTCTGATAACCACCATTGCTAGATAACATCAACATAAAACATATCAGTGCACATAGCCTCAATTCTAAATTAGATCACATCAGGGTAATGTTGGGTACACGAGGAATTGACATTTCCTGCGCATCCGAAACATGTTTCAATTTACGACCGTGAAGTTCGCTGTTTGGTATTCCAGATTAAACATTATGCCGCTACGACGGCGTTTAAAGTAGCAATGTTTACGGATGTTGTATTTTCATGGAAGTAGTATTCTCAACATCCCAATTTCTATCAAATGAATTTGTGAAATGGCTTTGCTTAGAGTACAAATAAATAAACAGTATCCCATCTAAAGGTACCCATCGGCATGCCTACGTCCAACATTTTAGTTTAATGAGAAAACTTTTCATGGAATTTCAGCAATCAAAGAGTCATTCTTTATTTTTAGTGAATTTGAAGTAGACTAAATCAGTAAAAATAATCAGCTGAACAAAATATTGTTCAAATTAAGCCCATGGTAAGCGACGAAATTATTCGTACACCCCTCATCTTCAAAACTTTGTAGAATTACTCAAAAACTATTGTTACCACAGACATAAGATTTTCAAAAAGCACAAATTAGTGGTGTGAAGCACACATTAGTGACAATAATACGAAGTTTCTAGAACAAAATAGTAATTTTGAAAGATTTAACAAGCTGAACTTCAGAAACACGATAAGACAAAATTATTCATACAGTGAGTAGTATTCCACTTTATTGAGGTGAATCTACCATTTGAGTGCATTCTTAATAATCAATTGCGTGACCTTTCATCTTCATAACATTTAATAGCCTTTTTTATAGTTTTTGGCAAGCTCTTCCGTAGTTTCAGATGAAACATTGTTTCATTTTTCAATGGCGATGCGTTTCAATCCCTGAAGATTCTTTGGAGCTCACTTGTTGATGTTGACTTTTAATTCCTGCCACAAATTTTCAATGGGATTGAGATCAGGACTCATTGAAGGCCATGGCAGCTCATTTATCTTATTTATTTGGAGCCCGCTAGTTGTAGAATTAGCCGTGTGCTTTGGGTCATTGTCTTGTAATACCCACCGCCTTCCAAGTCCCAACCTATTAACTGATATTTTCAGGTTTTCGTCCAAAAAAGAAATATAGTCATCAGAGCTCATCTTCCCGTCAATTGCAACCAATTTTCCAGTACCCGATGCAGCAAAACAACCCCAAAACATCAGTGATCCACCTCCGTGTTAAACTGTTGTCACAGTGTTTTTCGGCAGGAAAGCTTCACCATTCTTACGCCAAACCATCTTCACGTCGTTGTGCCCAAAAAGCTCTATTTTGATTTCGTCACTCCATAATACTCTCTCCCAGGAGCCTCTGTCCTTATCCAAGTGTGACTTTGCAAAGTTCAGGCGAGCATCAACATGACATGGTTTGTGGAGTGGAGTCCTTCAAGGTCGGCTTCCGTGAAGGCCTTCCTTGTTCAGACAGCGCGTGATTGTGCGACTGCTCACGCTAGTTCCCTGAGCGTTCAATCTCTCGGAAATGTCGTCTGGCTTCACTCGTGGATTAGCGTTGACCTCACGACACAATTTTCAAGCAGTTCTCACCAAGAGTTTTTGTTTGCGACCACGCCAGGCAACGTTTCTACAGCACCAAACTTGGCAAACTTTTTTATAATAGATTGAACTGTAGATCTTGGGATGCTCACACGCTTAGATATGTCGCCATAACTATTTCCAGCTTGTGGCAGTCAATAATCTTCTGTCTGAGGTCCACACCGAGTTTCTTAGTTTTTCCCATCCTGGCGCTAGTGTACGAATGACTAAGCTCTACTCCTCTGGCTCCTCGTTAGCTCTGGAACAATTTTCTAGAGTGATCTAACATCTAGAAAGTTCAAAAACATTTTAAACACAATTTTTTCAATAAAACAAATATAACAGTATGTACTTTTCAATGAAATGTAATGTTCTCATAATTTTCTCTTTTCGTGTCTGTGAAGTTATTCTTGTTAAATCTTTCAAAAATAGTATTTTCTTTTAGAAACTTCGTGTTATTGTCACCAATATGTGCTTCAAACCCTGTGAATATCTTGTGCCTGTGGCAACAACAGTTTTTGAGTAATTCTAGAAAGTTTTGAAAGACGAGGGGTGTACAAATAATTTCGTTGCTAACTGTATCACAGATGGTTAAAAAAGCGACTTGCATTGCTAAAGTTTTCAGACCTTTTCCCGCATTGGCCTGCTGAAAAACTCTTCTGTAGTACTCAGTATAGTAATATCACCCTACGTTTCCGATCACCATTCCGGAGAATGGCCATTTCAATATTAAAATAGAGGAACGGAAATATAGTTACAGTATTTGAGCTACAGTTTTAAAAATTTCAACTCACTAGAACTATTAAATGATAAATTTCTGAGCAGATTCGCTGAATTTCAAAGCATGACGAAATCTTATGATGTTAACGCTTAAGTTTCAACCTTTATTGAAATATTTACAGCTGCTCTAATTGAATGAGTACCCTTCATTTCCAAGAAGACTAAACCAAAATGCGCTGGATGGACGACAGAAGGAATTAAAAAGTTAAGCAGAACAAAGGAAACTTACTTGCAAGAGTACAGAAAGAATTGATCCAACAGTAACTGTTCTCTACGAAATAGATGTGGACAGCTTGAAAAAAGTATTTGAAAAAAATCGTTAAAGCCAAAACAAACACACTGTCACTAAAACCTATAACGGCAAAAACAATCGAATATGAACGTGGGAAACCATTACTGTAAATCTATGTAAAAATTCAGACCTCAGAAGTAACTCTGGAAACTCCTTGGTGACACCTATTAAGTTCAACACTTTCTATCCAGAAGTCGGTGCAAACGTCTTCGATGAAGTATCTGAAAACGAATCCAAATTATCCTACAGTTGTAAACCCGTACCTTTTACTTCTCCCGTGCCTTCTGCTGGTGTGTGGTATGGGTGCTAAGTCCGAGCTTCAAGACGCGGTGACGACCTACCTGGGATCATTGGCGGCTGACTTCTTTGAAGAGGTATAGGAAAACTTGTCTCACGTTATGACAAATGCCTCAACCTTCATGGTGACTACAAAGAAAAATAGCTAAAACATTGTGAATCTTTTAGTATTAAAATAATCTTGTTATCACAATTTGTCTTTGTCATAGCCTATTGGAACTTGAAAAAAACGGCCCTCGTACAACAAGCTAATTAGCTGATGGCTCAGAGCAGCCGGACTCTAAGCAAACACTAAGTTACTTCATCATAATTTATCACTGAGTGTTAAAATGTTTGAAGTATTTCAAGCAAAGCAATGAATGAACTCTCTTGCCATTCCCGCTAAGCAACGCCCAAAACTGACTCGTAATAAGGAGAGGGAACAAGGGGGAGGAAGGGGGAGTTCACCCATCCATTGGCGCGTGCCAAGGTCAAGCTAATGCGCGTCTTCTACTCCGTCTTGGAGACGAACCAATGCACGTACTTGAGAGCCAATTATATCGTTGGATGCGGAAGAAAACTCTCTGTAAGATGAATTTAAAAACTGATAATCTCTAATTCTTCAGATTCTTACCGTGACAGTCTCCTTAATGATTCGGAACTATGAATTTTAGAATCATCGTACATAGCCAAAGAAAAACCCGTTTTAAACAGTATTAATAGTTCTCATCCGCTGGAAGTTTTTACACGAGTTTTTCTATGAATTTTTTTTAACATGTCTGACGTACTTCTCTCTTTTTACGTTTCTTAATGTACTTACTGAGGATGGAGCAGGACTCGAAACGTTTTATAAATTTGAAGATATGTGATTTTAAATAATGTTCAAGCTACGAGCAGTGTTCCTCGTTTTTAAATTCCTAATGAACATCCGATTAAAAAAAATGATTTTCCTCAATGTTACATTCTTACTGCTGCTCGATATTTCGAAAGCTTTCAACAGTGTCAAATGTGAGTGACTTATTCAAAAAATGTGGACCTTTAAAATGGAGACACAGTGGTTCAAAGCTTACCAATCAAATCGATCTCACTCAGTTCGTTTTTGAAAACAAATTATCCCCATGCAATCCGTGCGTTTTGGTGTTCCTCAAGATTTGTACTTTATTTACCCGCTACTTTTTCCTATTTTCATAAATGACATCATTAATGTAACTCTTTCTAGCACACTTATTTCTCTGGATGCAGGTGATGTTCGTATTGCAATGACAAGTTTTGAGAGAAAATAACCAATGACACAAATAGCAGTTGGAAGCCTCCGAAATGGCCTAAAATCATGATGTGGCCGAAATGGCCTCAAGCGAACTGGAAACCAAACACAATGTATTTTTTGGGGACCAAAAGGAGTTATTAAAAAATTATGAAATCCGACCCTAATATTCGGAAATGGTAGAAATCTAGTCATTAGAAAAAGTGATCAGCTTAAGCATATGGTTTGATCAACACATGTCCTTTATTTCTCTTATAATGAAAACGTGCAGCACTATAAACAGAACCCTAATGTTTTTTCATCGAATAAAATTTGGGCTGGAACGAAAATTTCACTTATTCGCTATTCATTCTTTAGCGTTACCACGTCTGGACTATTGCAGTCTAGTCTGAGGAAAGATACCTTAATATCTCTGCAGAGAGCAGAAAAAATGCACGAGGGTTTCCCTAGCGGTGCCATGCAAAGCTAAGTCCAAGAAAAACGATCATTCAACCCCTCTTCTAAGTGAACCAGTTGGACTACTTTTGGAGAAAGGTCCTTCACTCATAGACCCTAATCATAATGAGTATTCTCTTTTTCTTACTACTCTCCGAGCACATACCTCCCTCTCTTCTTAAACCTCTTTTTTACCTGCTGTAACAAATCAATCGCCAAGCCGAATTAATGATGTCTTAGTGAAATACAATTAATTTGACATCAACCTAAAAAGCTCTGTAAATTTTAAGTGCCTTGCTGAAATTTCCACAGAGTGTAAAATCGCCCAAGCAATGTAAAAATTTATGACTGAAATAACACTTATTTACGTTTCAACAATAATTGTGTGCTGTATTACGTACTGAATAGACAATTGGCTTTTCCTCACATTGCTCTACATTAGCTAATTTTTTATCTATAGCTTCGATGGCATGCGTGTGACGTGATTTCTTGCACGCTTGAACCTTTTGTGTACGCTCATATGCGCACGGCTGCCAACGAAAAATTGCGTAGCCAGTGACTTTATTCTTCTCTAAATTCCGTATTTCCGTATTTATCAACAATCAACTCTTTGCGTCAACTTAGACATCACTTTGTTATATTGCTACTCTCAAAGTCATGCATCAACATCTGTAAATATTTCACCAGTGAAAAGAAAAGATGTAATTTCAGATGATGGATGCCCTGAGTCTGGGACTTTGCCGGAAATTTTTTCGATCTTCTAAGTTTGGTGCACACAATTTTTTGACGGCGCACAATGAATGTAGAAGAACGAGTCCCCCTCATCAGCGTCCCGAAATTAGCGTTGCAATGCGGGCTCTACGGTAAAAATGTTTGTATCAATATTTTGTAAGCCTCGTGTGTGACTTACAAAAACATTTATAATTTCTGACACTCGGGAGTATATTATGATTTTATTATTAGGGTAGTCAACGTCATAAATTTCTCAATTCGTGTTGTAAAATTTGTGCTCAACCTAATGCAACAGTACTTCTCGTCTTTCTGACTCCCGTGGCAAATTATTTTTTCTTGTTAACATCATTTATGTAGGAAGTATTTAAATTGGCTGCGTGGTAAAACAATTACTCTGCGCTAGTTTCTCGGTATACTAGTTGAAACGTAAACACGAAAAGAGACCACCGATTTCCACTATTTCAGCTTGTTAATCTTCGACACAAAATAATTTACAACAACCCATTTCACTTTCTATACTATCCCCTGATATCGCATAAGCCTAAGCTCCGATTTCAATGTTGGCGGACTCTAATAAAAATGTTGTTCATCAATGCCCCACTGGCACTGACTATAAATTGATTTATATATTTATAACTCAGCATGTTATGGTTGCTTATAGCTACCGATTATCTACTATCAAAAAAGTGACGCTAGGAACATTCTCTCTTGTCAACATCATTTATGTGCTCAATCTCAATCCAATTTTCGATCGCAGAACGCCTTAAAGTAAGGGCACGCTTGCCCAGCCTCTCCAGCCATTAGGGCTGGGCACTTTTTTATGAATAATATGATCTCAGAACTTGTCAACAATTCATATCCATTACTCCATTAAATAAGCTCTTATGATCAATAGTGACTTACAGCGCTCTGTTGAGATATATATCGGTCATGACAGACGGCTGTCATAATATATCCATGGCGAGGTGGCGTCGTCGCGAGAGGCTCATCTGTCAACCGAGCCACACCTACCATGAGATGAGTGTTCCCCTTTTTCATCTCTTTGTCCAATTTGTCCCGTTTTCCATCATCTCTAGGTATGTAGGATGTGTAGTTTAATGTTGTGGTTGACATAACCCTCATATAGTGGAATGTAGGATGAATGTTTTCCATTACCCTTTTGTTGCCAGAAAAGTTGACAGAAAGAAAATGGAGAAAGATAGGAAAGAGATGGAGAGAAACAGAAAAGATGACTGCTTGAATCAATAAATAAATATTAATAGGCCACGCTTATCAAAGACAATTAATTAAATACGATGACCGAAGTGAGTTGATCATTCTATCATCAAATAATAGATTTTTGTAAAATATGAACATTGTCTTGCTCAAATATTTTTGCTTGTGGCAACAAATGACACCAAATATTCTATTAAAATGATTCCCTAGAAGAATATTGTTCGGTCGAATAAACATCAATTCCAACACACGATACGACGTCGCATTGAGTTGATTTTACCATGATCACTGTCCGTAAATGCTTTCATAACAATGAAATGACGTCGATAGGAAGTTTAAGACACATACTTAACAAGCATAATGTAACAAAGGGAATACATAGTCATGTTTTTCACTCAATCATTGCTCAACGTTGACTAGGACATCATGACACCCATGTATGTTTGCCAACTGGGGATCTTTATATTAAGCCATTTGAAAATTAATAAGGTTTTTGTATTATTTTTATTGGAAATGAATTGTTTGACTTTTTCTCTTTGTGGAAGAAGCATTTGATAAGAATATACACGTGCTTTATATATTCTCTTAAATTAAGATACAGTTCATTAGGAGTTATCGAAATCCACTCCATAATTACAGACAAATGTCTGACGGTAGAGAGTAATGAGAACAATTAATTCGAAGTAATGAGAACAATTTATACGAAGTAAGGAAAACAATTTACACCAGGTTTGAGATATTAGCAAATTCTGCTGAGATATAAGACAACTGACGTTGAGAGCGAAACGAGACTGAGGCTTTTCATACTTCAAAATAATTGAAAGATGTGATCATATTCTACGTTAAGTAATTAAGTTATGAATGCAGCATGTGTGTGATGTGAATTATACGCTTGTTAATAAGAGAATGATGCATGCAATGAGTTTTAGTAAGAGAGTAGTTAGGATTTACCCGCTCCAAAAGCAGGTTATTTCAAAGGATGACCACTTGCGCAAGGAACAGCTATGAAGCGCTCATGCTGTACCTGATTCACCGACGTGATACGAGGGGGCGGATGACACGTAGAACAAGTACCGTGCAGTTACAGATCATTGATAAATTCTATTAAACGTTATAACCCTGGGAGAAAATTTACCAGACCAATAAAATGTCTGGGAGCATAATTGAAGAATTCACGGTGAGAAATTCAAGAGCAATGAGTACGCGTAGAATAATGGTTGTTGTGAACTGCGGTGCTAATTTAAGGTTGATTAATCATTTAACTTGCGATTTCGAGCGATAAATGCACATTTATCGAGCGTAAGGAAGG
This sequence comes from Platorchestia sp. MABIK, assembly GCA_014220935.1. Lineage (NCBI taxonomy): Eukaryota > Metazoa > Arthropoda > Malacostraca > Amphipoda > Talitridae > Platorchestia > Platorchestia sp. MABIK. The sequence goes on along the minus strand of JACJUY010003023.1, from coordinate 58,202 downwards.
CAAGGGCGAAACAGAAAGCTGTTCTAAAATATGTTCGTACTTTACTTTGAGTAAGACGCGGCTTTTACAGGCCAGTGCTGTGTTTCCCGCAGCGGGCAACATATCGTGAAGCTAAACTTTTCTGCGTTGTGGCACCAGGGGAAGCGGTTGTGAGTAATGACTTTCAAAGCCCGAGGTGTGAGATTGCACTACTGCTGGCGCTTAGCCAGGTTTTCAACTGAAGGCTTAAGTTTTAGTGGAAAAAAATTCACCTATGAGGACAAATTAAAAAAATATAATTACAACTATTCAAAAAACAATCGCATCTTTTTTGCAGGTTATAGAGAAAAAAAGCAAGAATTTTTTAATGCTTCGAGCTTCGTATCATCCTCAACAAAATTGGTGCAGTATCCTATAGGCAACAATGAAAATTAAATGTTCTTTTTATCAGGGCTTAGGAATTTCATTGAAAAACTGGAGTGCGATATGTTTGGTGAAATGAGTCAGATATGTTTGGTGAAATGAGTCAGATATGTTTGGTGATATGAGTGAGATATGTTTGGTGAAATTAGTGAGATGTGTTTGGTGATATGAGTGAGATATGTTTGGTGATATGAGTGAGATATGTTTGGTGAAATTAGTGAGATGTGTTTGGTGAAATGAGTGAGATATTTTTGGTGATATGAGTGAGATGTGTTTGGTGAAATAAGTGCGATGTGTTTGGAAAATTGCACTGAAATAATTGATAATATTCCGGGTTCACCTCAGGTCTAAGATTTTGTTCACATTTATTACAAGATACTTATAAAAAGAAAGCAACGCTTGCTTGGATTTTTGTCACTGGATGTTTGCAGAGACAATAGAATGAACCTGGCAAATGGCCTTTATCTTTATTGAATAGACTGCAAAACTTCCCATAATGATGAGGTAATCTTAGAGTTGTAGATCTCATCTTCATATAGAATGCAAAGGTCAGCAAAAGTGAAAATTCGTTTATTCTAAAATTGTTTATTGATTTTCCTACTCCAGTAAAACGATGTCACGAGTCAAATCTGCTCCACCCAAATCAATCCGCCTATAGAAGAAACACTAGCACTCGAGGTGTTTAAAAAAAAACAATGTATCAACTTTTCATGGTATACTTTACTGGAAATGAAAAATGTTTCCAAGATGCTCTGCTCATTATCTCTGAAAAAATATACAGTGACATCGATCAAAAGAATGTAACACTTTTGCTGCTCCTCAATCTCTCTAAAGCGTTCGATAGCGTCGAACATGATAGACTTCTTCGTAAAATACTGAACTTAGGAGTAGACACGCAATGGTTTGACATTTACTAGTCAAATCAATCTCATGCAGCCCCCCCTTAGAAAACACATTGTCCCCATTCATTCAAAACAATTCTGGTATTCCCCAAGGATCCATTCTTGATCCGCTGCTGTTTTCTATTTTCATTCATGATTTCCCTCCAATGCCTTCTAACACACGGATCTTAATGTATGTAGACAATATTAAAATTGCAGTAACAAGTTCTGTATCAGAAATTCCCCAGACGCGAATTAAAGCCGAAACTATACTGACTAGCCTGAAATCATGGTACGACCGAAATGGTCTCAAATTAAATGCTAGTAAAACACAATGCATTTTTTTCGGATCCAAAGATGCAATAAAAAAACTTCAGATCTTACTCTTGCAGTAGGAACTGATGAAATTTATGCATCAGAAAGAGTCAAAAACCTTGGTTTCTGGTTCGATAGAAACATGTCCTTCAAATCTCACGTAGCAACAAGATTTACGGAAGTTTAATGTTTTTTCATCGTATAAAGAGTATGCTCTCCGAAAAATCCAGATTATTGGCCATTCAATCCCTGGTGTTAACGCGCATTGAATACTGCAGTCTAGTATGGGGAGACTTACCTCGGTACGCCTCCTCAATACCTTACCTCAATACGTATGGGGAGACTTACCTCAAAGGATTTACAAAAGTGCATGAACTTCGCAATCAAGGTGGAATGCAACGGTAATTTCAAAAGAAGTGATCACGTAACCCCTCTCCTTAATAAACTCGGCTGGATTCCCATTCAAGAAAGGCTCCTCATGCAGAGGGCCCAATACGTATTCTCCTCATTATCTCTTCCTCAGAGCAAGGCTGAGATAGTGCGTTTTCATCCACCCACTGTAACCAACCAATAGCCGAACAGAAACAAAAATGTCATAGTCAACTATCGTTCATTTCACATAGGGCAGAAGGCTCTGTCAATATCAAGCGCCTTACTGTGGAACAAACTTCCCCTGAGTATTAAAATCCCTCAAAGACTGAGAGAATTTAAAGCCAAAATAACTCGTCATCTTGCGTCTCAACAAAATTTCTTAGTTACAGAACATACTGAATAAGTATTGACGAATCTCATTTGCTCGGTATCTCCATTGCTGAGTAATCTCCCTTACTCATTGTTTTATAATTCAAGACATTACACAACAGTTTTTGAAGTATGCGTAGATCAAATCATAATGCGTAGGCATTATGATTTGATCGCCCATACGCTGGGATTTGCAAACATGCTTATTTATATATGTGTTCGTATATGGGTGTCTAGCGCAAATGGGTGTGCATATTTGCACATACACCTGTGTGGACTGGACTAGCAACTAGCATATAAACTATAAATACCGCCCTTTTTTTCACTCCCAACTTCCAGCACTATCCAACACGTCATTTCACTTCATTATTGTACGCAATCCAAAGCTTATATGTCTTGTACATGTAAAATGTCATGTTATCAATCCACAAAGTTCAGTATCTTTATTGCTTTCATGAATTAACAAACTTTATTTAACTCAAATAAACCAGCCACAGGATATATTTTATGTATTTCCTCTCCGTTTTTGTGCACGCATCAAACTAGACTGTCATGGTACTTATGTATGTTCATCAATTGCAGACATTCTGCACCATATTTCTAGGATGATGTTTTTTTTCCAATTTAAAACCCTAATAGGACATTCATGTTTTCTTTCTTATTCACGTCCAAAAATGTTCTTGTTAGGCTAGTGTAGTGCAAATTATAATTTCATCGCTTACGCTCTAGAGTACGTAATAACAACCGCTGCAATCATGATGTGCTTGGGAACCGTTGTAGAACAATCGTTTTCATGTTTCTGAATCAGCTAGACTGTTTTGTGCCACTATTATATAAAATATAATTTGAAATATAAAATTCATACAGTGATAAATGAAATTTTCTCCGAGTTCCTCGATTGGAATGCTAGTTTATACTGACTAGTTTAAATTAAGCTGTTATTTGCGCACGTGCTTTTTTGTGTAAATGTGTACGTGGGCACGCTATGTATGCGCATATGGTTGTATATGTCACTACGTAATACTTCATCACTTCATCATTGTAAAGCATTTATAAAAAATATACATACATATTTGTTGCGCGATCACCCACATATGATAAATAAGACGCTTATCAACCAGTGATCTTTACGTTACAATATTTAATCAAACATCGTTACAATATTTCATTAGAAATCGAAAGCAGCAACACATGCTTGAAAAGTTGTTACGAACCTCCTTTGCTCATTATCCTATATTTCAGAACATCGCACAGCATTTATGTAGAACGCAAATGTATTGTGGTTGCCTCGATGCAGAGATATGTATTTGTGTATGTGTGCGTGTTAGGTGTATGTATGTGCGTAGGTATGTATGTGCATACACAATTTTTTAATGTGTGTATATATTTACACGTATCACATATGTGTGCACTAAACTGACAACTAGCATTTCAACTAGAGATGGCGGTCTTTTTTTCTGTTCACTCTCAACTTGTAACATTACCTAACTCGTCATCTCTTTATCATTGTAAAGCATTCACGTAAAAAAACATAAGTTTGTTGTGTGATCATCCATTTATATTTAAATAAAATGCTTATCAACTAATAACCGTTATGTTAAAATTTTTTAATTTGAAATCAAAAATTTGTGATTTTTATGGTCCTCATGCTTATATATACATGTATAGTTTTTTTTTCATACTTCCTTGAAATGACATTTTGAACATTTGCCGAAACAAGCAATTCTAATATTATTTCCTGGCGTCAAGAAATTCAAAGCTTTATGTCATGTACTGGGTGGCGCATAAGTAACGCACACTTTTAAAAAATCAATAATAAATAAACTATGAAAGGTAAAACGATAGGGTTAATTGCAAACCATAGAGGAACTCTTAAAGTTTATTTACATGTCTTATCCTGTCTACAGATACCCAGTGTATATTGCGGTGATAAATAAGGATGCGTTACTTATGCGCCACCCTGTAAATGTAAACTGTCAAAGTGTTTTCACCCCACAATGAAAATGCATCGCCAATGAAATTGTGTTGTCTCTTATTATTAAAGTTACATGTCTCATCAAATGTAGATTAAGCGACATGAGGAGTACATTGCCCTCAAAAATTTCTTTTCGACTAGTGACATGTGTATTACAATACTCATGTGTGTGTATCATCTAAGTGTATTTAGTTTAAGATATTTTAACAACCAATGATGTGCTACCTCTTTGTACCATCTTTATTGGAAATGAACTTTTTTTTTTCAAAAGATCGGAGCGCTAACTTAAAGGCAATGTAAATGTAACGGGTAAGCCAATGAGCGCTTACAGGGCCTCAATGAAGAAGATAAAATGGCCGCAGCGTATTTTTACCTTCAACATTTATGTCTCAGAAAATTAAACTCCTTAACTGATGAGGAAGCGCCAAAGCAAAGATCTAAGAACTCACGTTTTGATTTCATTAAGCAATTGGATTTCTTCATGCAAATTTTACAGAAAGAGAACTCTCAAGATTTACGGGCATCGCCACAAATGATGTAAGAAATATTTGAACGTGTTCCGCAAGAGTTTCGTGACATGCAGAAAAAATGCAAGAAAACTACGCTTCCTTTCAAGAAACGCAATGTTGAATTTCTAACAGAATATTTTAAGCAATAACATGAGAGGTAAACAATTTCCTTCGCCGTGAAGGCTTTCTTCGCTCTCAAAATAATGGCGAGTTGAGTCGCCATGTCTGAATATTGATGGAAATTATGTATTCCATTTTCCATAAATCACTTTCCTTGATATTTTTCCTTTTTCTTTCTGAAGGACAGGTGGTGAGTTTACAGATGTTCTGAAGAAATGTTAATCAGAGCGTACAATAAAAAAGCTATTAGACGTTCATGATAGATCGGTGACTTCATAATACATTTGTTCCTGTATAATAGTGGATACACATCAATATACTAACATGAATGTACGTATCCTGCCTGGTAAAAAAAGTCTTGCATTAGTTTGTAGGTTTATGTTCTGTCAATTACTTTTCACTTTTACAGAGCTCATTTGTTTACGTTAAATTAGTATTTCATGACTCTGTAGCTTTTGATCAAGAAATAAGAATCTATTTTAAGTCTTTTCTGTGTCTCGGTTAGCCAGAAAGCCAAAGAGATAGAGATCCATGAAAAGATATTTCAGCGGAGGATAGAAGACGCGTCATTAATTTTCTGCAAAGCTGATAATCTACTCAGGATATCCGTACTGCTAATAGAACAGGCATCAAAGCGATACAGAGAATAATTGCACATATTGAAAGCAAGATGATGAAGCCGATTCGATCTGTGGAAAATGGGAAAATCAAAACATTCTTGGTGAGGGATACTGGTGTTCTTTGAAGAGTTGGCCATGAAACACTGTCATTCATCGGCCCACTGATAACTACTGTACCTTGTTTCACGAGTGTCCCAGAACGATTTTTACTAGGCTCATGCAATGTGAGTTCATGAATAAGAATTTACGCAGACCGACCGATGAGTTTGCCGTGTTAGAATAAAAGACGAAAATTTGTTGTTACAATAACCTCATGAAGAAATGAATCAACCGATCTTGCATATTTTTAAACGAAAACCGGCACTCAACAATACCGATAGTTCATATCCATTGCAAATGGTAACTAAATAGCAATTTTGTCATTTATTTTTTAAGACATGTTTTTATTTTTGTTTTCGTGATCTGTTTTATTGACTGTCTACAACATTTTTGCTTCTTCTGTTTTGCAGACATAATGAATTGCATTTTTGAACTGATGATGGAGCTGGACTCCGAAACGTTTTCCAATTAAATATGATTAAGTTCCTTGGAATTTTCCTCGTTTTTAAGTTTCTTATCAGCTAATAGTTTCGGACTTGGAAGGCGGTGGGTATTTCAACAAGACAATGACCCAAAGCACATGGCCAAGTCTACAACTAGCTGGCCCTAAAGAAATAAGATAAATGCGCTTCCATGGCCTTCAATAAGTCCTGATCTCAATCCCATAGAAAACTTGTGGCAGGAATTAAAAGTCAACATCAACAAGAGAGCTCCAAAGAATCTTCAGGAATTGAAACGCATCGCCATTGAAGAATGAAACAATATTTCATCTGAAACCACGGAAAAGATTGTCAAAAACTATAATAAAAAGCTCCCAAATGTTATAAAGATGAAAGGTCACGCTATTGATTATTAAAAATGTACTCAAATGACAGATTCACCTCAAAAAAGTGTAATACCAATCACTGTGGGAATAATTTTGTCTCACCGTGTTTCTGAAGTTTGGCTTGCTAAATCTTTCAAAAATAATGTTTTGTTCTAGAAACTTCGTTTTATTGTCACTAATATGTGCTTCACACCCTGTGTATATCTTATGCCTGTGGCAACAATAGTTTTTAAGTAATAACTAGAAAGCTTTGAAAGACGAGGGGTGTCCGAATAATTTAGTCGCTAACTGGAAATAAATCACTCGGAGGTGTTTTTTTTTCAGATTAAACGACCTATGTATATGGGTACAGTTCGCAAGATTCAATGAATATTTCTTCCCCTCGCCCAAAACGGTTCGTAATCCAAGATTGAGTTACAGAAGCGCTTAGCATAATACAGATAGGACAGCTCCAATCGTAATCACCCTAACCTACGGCTTCAGTTACGAAATGTAAAATTCTTGCATAGTAAACGACTCCAATTGTGATTGAAAACCGAAGAAAGTTCGGTGACATTAATACAACAAATTTTAGAAAAAGGATGCAATATGTCAAATCATGTTCTTTAGACATAAAACCGCTATCTTTCATATAAGTACAGCCACGGATGATCTTCATCTCAAAAACTGTCAAAAAATTATGGAAATCTGCCGTTTGATGATATTCGTTATAGAGCCAGAAGTCAATTGGCTGCTTACAGCATTTAAAAACATTTTTTAAGTTCTTTGGGCCATTCGAAAATCATTCACATTGATGGTAAAGTCGTTTTCAAACGAGTTGCGCAAGCAGTGCTGTATTGTAGCTGTTGTATTCTGTTGCTCTTGAAAATATGCCATGTTTGTGTTCGTCTGGCGTCAAACAATCTTAAATTTAAAATTAAATGAAATTCACACCATTGACAATTTCTTCTCAATTTTTTCAGTAGAGCCTTGAAACTCGCACGTGAACAAATTGCAGTAACGCTAGTTTCTAGCGACAGACACGATTACTCATTCCAGTATTTCCGATTTAGATTTCATGCGATAAGAAAGGCTTGTAGCCCATTCATATCTACTGGATGTCATTACCAGGTGTGCTGGCTGATGTTTCTTAATTATTCTTAAAGAATCGATGGTGTCTTAGGAGAAAGGCAACTAATTGGCAAGCTCTATGAGTGCATTTTGTTCGTCTGTCCTTCAAATTGTAGGGGCCCTCACAGTTAACATTTTGGGACGAACCATTCAGCAAGCGTATCCTACATCTTCGTAATTGTTGACTTCTTACCGAGAAAGTGCTAGATACATCGGTGAAAACAAGCGATGTTGCAAAGAAGATGAGTCTGGTGAGTGCAGCGGGTGGGGCAAGAGTTCCCAGGGAAGTGCAGAAATTGTGTCTGTGACATCTTTTGCTCCTTGCGACGAAGCGTTGTTTTGCTTAATGTGTTTTTAGATACTTTCTTGTCGCCGAATTTTGATGCATTTCGCAAAAAGCGTGGATCAAAGCGATTAGTTTTTAGCGGTAGTGAACAGTATTGACTGTTTCACCTGGTTTTGGAAGTCCTTAGTACACCACACCTTTTATGATCTCACCCGAACAACATTGCCTTCCTTCCAAAAAAAATGATATTTCGCCAATGTGGTTGGTTGTCTTAGATCAACCCCATAACTTTTTGAGTTTTGAGTTCTCGAAGATTTATTTTTCCTCTCCGATCATTTCCCAGGGTGCGAGAAACTTTCTTTCATAGCGAGAAAGCAACACTTCATACATCGAAGCGCTCATGTTTTTTATTTGTTTGTAACTAGACAGGTTTCCCACACTTACACACTATTACGCTAAGGCCAACTCGGTTGCCCATCAACGGCGTTTGACAGATTCCGCGCTTGCAACAAACTGACATAACAGTTGAGGCCGTCCACCCAAGTAATTGTGAATTATTAACCGGCGCACTAGGTATTTCTTTAAATATATTTTTAGTAGTGTTTACTTCGTTTTCATAATTATAAACTACAGTAGTTACCCAAACGTCACTTCTATCTCATCAAGTGGAAACAAATGAATTGCCCTGAAAAGCTGAAGAATATTGAAATGGATAATTAGTGTGTAGTATGAAATGGATAATTAGTTTGTAGTATAACATTCCATCAGTTGAAAAGCTAATTCCACTTTCAATGGTGAAAGACGATTAGATGAGGATCTCCGCTCAATCGTTAGTTCACGCGTTTTAGAAGCGTTACACGATTTCGTTTATAAAACCAATTGACAGCATCAGCTTTGCTAGCCGAAGTAGTGAGTTGGTTTCACAAAATTAACACTTTAATATAGCGGTTTTTGGGTAAATGTATCTAAATGCACGTTGACACAAGTGAACACTGTTGCGCGCAGCCACGAGTGTTGCATTGGTCGAATTTCTGCTATAAAAACGTGCATTCAGTAAACGTGTCATAAGCGATTCTTTGATGGCCCGATTCTCGTTTCACGTGCCTGTGCCAATAAATCCCTAGCGAAAAGTCCAATTTTAACTGGCAAATGAAAGGATATCCTGCAGCTTTATCGAGCTTTAGCACCACCACGGGCTTGAACTGAACGAATTAATCTGATTACAACACCAGAGGCGAGATGTGATCATAATGAGAATTTAGCACATCGCTGCTGAATAACCACGGGATTGAGCGTGCAAATGTTGCCGGTTTCACTCTTACTTTTTTCCCTAAGGGATAACAGGGCCTTCAAATTGCGATATCAACGTTAAGTAGTAGAGTAACTATAAATAAACCACAGAAGCTTTTCAGGTATATAAGCCGTAATTAGTTCGGGGATAGTATTGCAAATATCCTTAATACTTCAATCGCTCGTAAAATAGTGAAAAATTTGACAAACACATAATGTAAATGCTACCCTATTAAAAATCAGTGTAGTCCTTCAGCAGTTCGGCACAGTAATGATGCAGCGATAAAGACGTCATTTCTGTTTTGCAGCAGTTTTATTGCACCGAGGCTGCTGCGTCACAGCAGTGATTCCGTCAGTTAGCTCCACTGATCGGAAACAGACCGCAATGGAAGGCCTTGCACTTGTGTCCCTGTGCTGTGTATTGACCAGCTGTGCCTCCGGTCAGGAAGTACTGCTGTAGCATGCGCACAGTTTTCCCAGCACTGAACATCTAGCGGCTGTCATCGATCTTCTCTGAAATCGGCGCTAATGGTGCAACGTACTGTTCCAAATCGATCTTAACTATATTAAAGCACCAATCTGCTGAAAATCGTTTGAGAAATTACTCCTCTTGTTAATCGGGATGGACATAATCTACGATGTAAAAAATTATTCCATAACTTTGAGCCGACCAGTATTGCATAGTTGTATATAACTGTATCATTCATAAATTATACATTGATTTAATTCAGGCAGCTTACAAATAAAAAGACATGCAAAATAGCGTAAAAAATAGAAATAGAACAACTATTGCACTAATGCAAAATCCACTTTTACTGCAATATTAATTATAGATTGAGAACTCAACTAGTTTTGAGTGATGATTTGCGTTTTCGCATGAATAAGAAAAAATTTTCAATTGAAAAATCCCTGACATTTGACCAGTGTTGTAGATTAAATATTAGCTCAGATTTGGCTTCATTCTACGAGATATTGCATGATCAGGCACAACATGATGGTGTGCGTGCGTGTGTATGTGTGTGCGTGTGGGGTTAGGCAAGTCAAGTGGTCATTAGATCTTACTCTAATACGCCCGCAGCCAATTACCCAGCCAAAGTTTGTTGGTTTATTCTAGTGTGTTTAATGTTAAAATTTCTCTATTCGATTCTTATGAAATGAAAAAACTCAGAAATTTAAAAAACAAGATTTCATTAATTAAATTTCGTCTTTCAAGAAACTGAAAATTGAAAAAATGTCTCATTTCTAGGAGGTAATATTCGTTAATGCGGATTAATAATGAACAGTCGCTTGTTTCTAACATGAATTTTTCATTGCTACACTCTGAATCCAGTAAATGGATAGCTTGCTCCCACCACAATGGTCTCCAGAAGGCACTTGCCTAATGATAATTGTAGCCAATTGCTCTGGATAATATTCAGGCATTGAAATATAAATTAGTGTAATGCTGGTAAATGAAAGAAATATTAAAATTAAATTACATTCTCATAATAGAATACCGAAAACCAAGTGTATCGATGATGAGATTTCGATTCTTCAGGGCAAAAAAAATCGAATTGCTAGACTAGGTACGAATTTGTGAAGATTCTTGCGCAATTGTCGTTACTGGAGCAGAAGTCTTTGAAGCCAATTTTACTAAATTTTTCAGCACTTTTGTGAAAAATTAAGTGTTGGCTTACGGACGATTTTTATACGTTCTTTACATAATTTCAAATATATTTTACACCTGAATCAGTGCACTTATACCTTTCCTAATATTGGAAACGTGTTCATGTATCTCTAGAGTTGAATTTAGTTTTTAGTTCCACCCGCAAAAAAGTTAAATGGTGACATTTGTGGAGTTAACTCGTCAAGATAGCGTTTCAGAACATTAGTGAGCTGATGGTTCACACTAAGAGTCGGTGCATCAGCGACTCTCGCTGTTCGCACGTCGGGTCCATGCGGCACCTTCCGTCGCGTCATTGTATTACGTACGGGGGTCAAGTTGGGCAATGCAGCGACTGCGTCATACTCAGCTGAGCCAAAGATTAAAATTATCGAACCGTCTAGTTTTTTTGGGGTGTAATACCTTCACTAATTAATGTGGAGCCAAAATCGCTGTATCTGATATCTATTTCTGTCTTTTTCCGAGGATTTGGTAGCAGTAAAGCAATGTAAACCTCTTCTTTACTTGCAAGATAGACTCGCAAGAAATGTTTCAATTTCATCACTAAAGTTTCTGTACTTTGTTGCGGGTATGCAGCAAGAGACTCCATTCTCACCTTCATTACGGCGACGCATCGCAAACAACATCTCTCTCTGGTGTTCATTTTACTTGATTTTTTGATATTTTTTATCACGTAACTTGTGGGTATTTTTTTGAGGTAACTTGCAGGTATTTTTTGAGGCTAGGTCATCAGTTTGCCTCTACGCAATTGAAGAGGTTCATAACTCTTTCCTTCGAAAGTTGAAAAGTTTTTGATCAAGCAGAAAAAAGTGAGAACAGCTGAATAGTTCAAAAAATTGTCGAAAAACTATTGGGCATACATTAGGTATTGGCTTATTGTGTTAAGCCAAGATAGATTATGATAGTTTACTGTCTGTTAAAATTTGAAATATTACACTATTGAAAGAAGGAAACATCACTTGAACTCAGTTTGGAATTTGGTTCAAATGCTTTCCATGTGAGTTTATTTTCATGATTTCAATTAGCTTCTAGAGATAATTGCTACCAGTAAAAACTTGTTGGAATCGTCCAACTCAGTGTGAATTGAGTAGCAAACAGAGAAATACTTTTTAGCTTTGTGAACAGAAGTTTTGATTATAATGCAACTCGACATTGGAACGAATGAAACAAAAAGTATAAGTGCCAGGATTGATTTGTTGGGTATTTGGCGCCTGTTTATGTGCGATGGTCCGAGCCTACGGAAAATTTCACACATAAAAGTTGAAAACAACTCATGGTCTTCTCTTGTTTACAAAAAATTCAAGAGATTTGTTGTGAAGTCCATTAATAAAATAACAGAAATGGGCATAAAAGTTGAAAATAGCAAAAGTTATTATAAATACATTTAACTCAAAACACAGGGTTTGACTCTAAATCGGGTTTTGGAATTGAATTTTCCAAATTAGACTTGTAGAAATCAGCTAAAATGGGGCCCAACTGTGAACTCATCCAGAAGCCATCAGCAGGCACGAATGTGTTCTGTTTGAAGGCGAGTGGAGTTTGCGTTGTGTAGCTCCTGAGAAGTGGTGGCGGACTGGCTGCTGTGGGGAACTGTGGCGCTGGCAGAGAAGGATATGTGTACGTAGTATCAGTGGGGACGTTTATTGTGTCTTCCGCGGACACGTTGATGAACGCACTTTTTACGTCAAGAGTTGTAATACTTGAAGAATTAAATTTCCACGATCAACGAAATAAAATTCGTTTGCAAAACTGTTATTGTAAGAGGTTTTCATCTATGGTAAAATTAAAGTGGTTACACTCTGGGCAATGCTGTGAGTGACATTCCCATAAGCTAATTATAGGTTTCAGGAACTAGTCAATCTTGTTCTTGTTTTTTTTTTAGCCCGTATAAATGGCCTTCAGAGCTCTTACCAATCTTTGTAAGCACCTTTTACATGGGTCGGAAATAATTTTCATCACTGAATGTATTTATTTTTTTGTTTATTTCGTCTTTCACGTAGGAGGTTTGTGAATTTTGGTATTCATAAAATGTAAAAGGATCACTAATTAAGCTTTCCAGTTTCTCTTCCTAATCAGCGCGGTTGAGTGTGACGACACCCTTTATCAGGGTGTGGAATAATTAATGAGGCATTCTTTTTCAGATTTTTCACTGCATGACAAAAGGATGTTGGTTGATTCTGACGGTTCCTGACACCAAAATGCTTGAGTTTTGCCTCTGGGCATAATTCGGCAGGATTTTCAAACTTCTTGTTTTCTTCAATTCCAGAGCCAAATAATATTCTGTGAATTTTGGAATTAGGCTCTGAAGGAATTAGGTTGAAATTTAGTCCACCGATAAATATTTATTTAACATCTCTCATGAATCGATGGGAAAATGTGTTCACAATGGGAGAGTCAAATGATTTCACGTAAACTTTGCCTCTGTAAAGTCACTCGAGTTCCTTCGTTTTTTTCGGATTAGTATTTAATAAACTTGAGTAAGAACGGCTCAAGGAGGTTTTTTGTCAATTATAAATACCCCAAAAAGTACCATGAGAACATAATTAAGAACTCGCTTGCCAAGTCCTTCAAACCTCATTTCTCGAGTTCGAATGATTTTGTGTTCTACTTTCAGGTGATTGACTTTGAAACCTTTAGCAAGAACATTAATCTACTAAAATCTGGCTTGAAGGAAACCCTTGAGCTTATACGACATAAGAACACAATGTCTACAGACCAGTTTTTAGAATCACATCAAATCTCCTCAAATTTTACAACTCAATCAAAAACGTCAAAACTTTCGAAGAGAAGGAATGTGTACCACGCAAATTGCGCTAAGGTTACTTGTAGAGACATCTTTTTTGGATACACGACGAAACTCTCAATTAAAACAACATTAGAACAAGCAGCATGGGTATGCTTCAATTAGTTTTCACCAGCATTACAGCAAGGAACATTGTATGGCCGTTTCAACTTGTCATACTTTTAAAAACGATTTTGAATCATTCTTTCTACAATATAATCGACCTTCGCATTGCCGAGGCTAAAGAGATCAAACTATCGAACCCTATAATGAACTTGAAGCACTTTGAGAGCTGTAGCTTGTTTTGGGTGTTCTGAGCAGAAATCGACCTCCTCTTCAGGAGGCTGTCATTTATTCTAGTTGTTCTATCACTCGTTTGAGTCAGTATAGTGCTTGCTATGTCTGTCTTGAAATAGGTCAAGCAAACTTGCTCACAATTTTGTTTTCAAGTTCCATTTAGTAAGAATGTTTTTTATGAATTTCATGATGATGGTGGGCTTGCAGTGGCCGAGTGTACAGAGCGCTTGCGTTCTGTGCTTCCTGCACGGGTTCGAACCCTGTACGCAGCAGTTGGCGTGAAAAACGCTGAAGCGGCAAATCAGGGTCGTTGCCTGCAGTGTGGTCACTGTCCTTAATTAATGTTACATGAGCACTAAACGAGAGGAAAATAAGGCCTTAAAGCTCGGGCGTGAATAGGGGCCTGGGGAACCCCTATCACGTACATTCCCTGTAAGAGTATCATGTCAATGATACTCAGCCACTCTCTACTAAAAAGAGAAAACGGCTTGGTATATACCTATACCAATATAATATGATGATGGTAAAAGAGTGAAGCCAAAAGCTCTTTCAAAATAAATGTATTTGAAGCGTGTGTGCTTTTCTCGCATATATAACTGAAAACACAGTTGTAATGTTCTCCGTCGTTACTGTCAACTCGAAAAATTATTGAAATGTCATTTTTAACTAAATGCTGATTCATCGGTTTTACAAACTATTTAAATGTGTAGCACGGTAGATTTTTTTTTCAATTTTCAATATTTAACAAGCAGCTTCTTTTCTTGCGATTTCTGAGCTACAGCTTTATTCGTCAAAAAATGTATAGAAATTAGGTTTTCTTCTGACACCTTTCAAATAATTTTCGAAAACAAAAGTTAAGAATAATCGCAATCAACAATTTGTTTCAGTTTTGCGGGGTGGCATATCGGGAATTTATGTTCTAATATCACGGTTTGCTGCGTTGCAGATGGAGGAACTTCGGGAGCTGCGGCAGAGCAGCAGCCCGCCACTGACGCACGCCGCGCTGTCCAACAACTTCCGTCCTGTCCAGACCGCCCACCACCGCACCGTCAGAGCCAACATCAACACCAAATACCTCAACGCGGTACTCAACCCTTCTCCAAATGTCTGCCCTAAAGCTATTCAGTTTTTATGAATATCTTTTTGTTTAGATGAAAGTGTAACAAATACTCCCATGACCTTTACATACTTTTAAGTTGAAATTTAGGCAACGACAAGAATTGTTTTAAAATGATAAACTGCAGAATGAACGCTTCTTATTTTTCCATATAATTTCAATCATTTTATCATAAATTCTCTTTATTCTCACTGATCAGATTTACTGGGTGAAAACTTTATTACAGTAACGAATTTATTTTCATTGAAAATGGCTCAAAGCAAGCCAATAACAATTTTCTCGGCCGTATTGAGGCATAGGTCATCAACAAAATGAACTACTGTATTGGTGGCAACATTCAAAGTGCGTGGCACTTCTCCTGTACCATACGGAAATTGATTGCCAAATCCTACGGAAAACATCAGTACACAAAATAGAAACAGGGAGTAGTTGCAAAGCCTAAACGAACTAAATTTTAATCAACTTGATTTCATGTGCTAGAACCAACCATGAAAGATTTTTCCATCCCGGGTCATCTGCAGCCTTTTTTCAACACGCGAATTGAGAGGTCAGAATTTAAAACAATACATACTGTGAGCATTATTAAATTTAAAGAGTTTTTTAAAATCTCACCAAAATGTTGCGACATTAAAATGGCATTCTTTTATTCAAACGTCCTTATTAGTCAGATTTTTTGGAGATCTAAATTCGAACATCAGCCAATGGTGAATCATGAATTTGTGTCATAGTTTACTGCTTATAAACAATTTAGAAATTGTGTACATAAGTGTATGATATTGCACATTAGCGAGAAGGCTGTTTTAAAGTCGATTAATTCTCCTCTCTCAGGAAACGCGTTGCCACATTGCTGATCCAAGACTGGTGTATCGAGGTGAGTGTGTTAGCGTGTGGTACTGGTGTTCAAAACCATTTCATTTGTCACTGGTCTTATGACTCACTCAGGGGGATTTGAGGCAGAGAAGAAAATGAATAGGGATTATTGTTTTGTGCACAAATGCTCAAAATCATTCAAGACTAACTGTGATGCAAGTGGTTTACATGTGTGTGTGTGGACATTCGTATGTATGAATAGCCCAAACTTCCTTATAAAATTACTTTCTACAACAAATTATATCACAAGTAGATAGATTAAAATGTTTGTTGCAAGATTGGAGTCTTACTTCACTATAAATGACACTCTAAAATTGAAATGCCGCGAGTACAGGGATCAAAACTTTATTCAGTTCCACCAGATTTCAACGGTTCTACGTACAGTAAGAAGCCCAGGCGATTACTCGAGCGAGAGAAGTTCAGTTTGTGCTCATAGTTCGAACCCTGACCTAGAGTAAGAGCTCTGTTCGTGGAGCTCAATTCTTGGAAGTATATTGAGGGAGAATATCATGCTTAGAGTCAGTGGTCTGTGAGGGGATGGCGAGTCATCAAGGGCGAACACATTTTTCTCATGGGTCCGAAATGTTCCTGCGAAACGACAAATTGCAGAACTTACAGCTCGAATTCGTGCTCTACATGTTCCCTGCACAATGAAAAGTGGTCGTTTGAGACGATTGCCAAGACTCAAAACGCCGCTGTAAATGGTGTATAAATTCGAACAGCTATGAAGAATTTGACCAAAAACATGGGTTATTTCAGCCAGCCATCTATTTGAAAAATTGTATCCGGCCAATTTGCTGAAGAATGTTGCAAACTTCCATCGAAAGCGGTAGACCGCCTTGGCCCATTGGATCTTTTTCATTCCAGGCGCCTGGTTGTCTCCGATAAGGACTTCGTCACTCTTACCGATAAAGGAAACTGTCCTGTGAGCTCACAACTATCGAAGTTCTTGTGAACCGTCCCACGGCTTTAGGTTTAAAAGAGTAGAGTGCCGTTGTTTAGACGAATATCATTCACGCGATCAAGCTCGTTTAAAATGATTGAGTTGCGACGAGAAGCTGGATTGGAATGGATGATTAAACGAATGAAACAGCCGTACAATTTGTCCACCATTAGCAACTAGAGATAGTGAGAGGAAATTGGCAATTAGACATAGCCTTCACTGCAAAGTCGTGAATTGCATGCTCCACATTTTGCTGGTACCTACACACGTGTTCTTTCCGCGCCAAATGTACCAATATATATGTAAAGAATCAAAAAAGTTTGTTGTAAAGAATCAAAAAGAATCAAAAAAGATGTTGTTTGGAATCTATTATTTCCTTACATTTTTTCACGCTGTTAATATGATTAATTTTTTACTTTATTTATTTATTCTAGGCTGGTCTCTACTTTAGCCTGATCTGTAGGGTGCGGTAGGCAAGTTAAAAACAAGAAGATATTCACACATCTCATGTTGAATACTAATACTTTTACCGTTTTAATGAATGTTGAAATGGCTCATTCTTAAAAAAAGGGTTTTTTATTTTGCTCCACAGTTTTTTGTCATGAAACTTTGAATTTTGCTCACAATTTTTAATTGGATATCAAGCTTGAGGCCTCGTGCTATTGATACAAATGTTTTTTGTGTTGCTCTCCTGCTGTAATAGGCACGTCGTTTGTTTTAAGTTTAAGTGCCGGTTAGTCTCCCTGGGATGTGCCAGCGTATAGAATATATTTACATGTAGAAAAATTTTTCGTATGCGGATGATCAATTCATAAAGTTTGTCTCTTAGACTCGAATCTTCTTTGGCATAATAAATATAAAATTATTATAACTACAACGCATGATATAAATAATGACTGATGATGTCAACAATATAAGGGGCATGGCAAATTATAACTGCGGACTTATTTTAGTAATTAATTTTGAGTTCAAGATATCAAGCACTTTAATTGCAGGATAGATGATATAAGTCTGATATCTCGCAGCATTCTTGAAAGCCATATTCTGGGTTAACAATAAAAGCAGAAGATGAAAAACCAGGCAGAGCAAACCTATACACAAATTTTCCAACGGATAAGTATTTTTGTTTAGTTACAAAATCTCAATTGATTTCTTTAGTAGTCGTTTTTTTGTTTCGTCTTTTCCTTGGTCTTAATGATCAATTGAGATCGTTTGGGCACAATGTTAACTACTTACATAGATTGAGTAACCGTCTCAAAGATCTAAACAACACATTCTCTTCATCATGTTTGCCATGAAACGTGAAGTGTGCAAACTAAATCACAATAGTAGTGTATGAATGTATACTCGTAATATTTTCCATCGAATTATACATATCAGAAAACAAATTGAATTGCTTACCGTTGTTGATTGTTTAGGAAAATACTATCATCCAGCTAACACAGATCACCTGGGGAACTACAGGAGCACTCTACTCTTCAGCGACTAATTTACCCAATAGAGAAAGCTTGCGCCTCCACATTACCAAACTCAGGAATTTCTGCACCCAAGCTCTCCGCTTAAGTTGTATTCATAATTATCATGCCGTAACAACAATCGATTAAGAATACACCTACTTGGCAAGAGCTTTGAGTTTTATATTAGTGAATTTTATTCAGCTTCTTAAAAACACCTGAGAAAATTAACACGAGGGGGAACTACCTCATTTCACTTCCTTGATTTTAGAATGCGTTAACATCGCACAAAATTTATTTTCGCAATCTGTGTATCAGACACATAAATAAATTCAGAAATTTTTGTGGCAGATTTATCCAGCCCCAAAATATGAAAAATAAGTAGTTTTCATTTGGCCTTGCTGTAGTTTCTTCTGCTTGACATGTTTCTTATTTCAGAAGTGTTACAATAATTTATTGTTGTGGTCCAAAATTAACCATGTTTAATTCATCGGCAAAATCTTATGTGAATTTGCTTATTATTACAGCTCCGATCTTTTGGAAGCAACAACCATAATAACTATTCCCTTAAAATTAAAGTTTTAGTAAAAAATAGACAGTTACTCTGTCGAAGAGAATTATTCAGGCGCCGCAGCGCCGCGTATTGAGGAGCTGCGATGCGAACCACGCGCTGCAGAATTTAATTTCCGCCCTGCCTCACCGGACAGGGTTAGATCCAGAACTAATAATTGTGACTCGTATGGTACGACGCTTCATGTTAAGTCAGTGTTTCTGTGTGGACTTCGGCTCTAGAAATTGACTGAATGATTTTGGGAAATGTGATGAATATTTAAGCTAAATAAATATGTACAAAAGCGGTGAATTGTGAGAAGGAAAATGTCCGGATGTAAATGTTGCTGACTGTAAAGGCTAGAAAATCAAAACCTTTTTCAAGCTTTAGAAAAACAAGAAGTGTACAAAATTAATAAGCTTAAGATGTTCTTCTCAAGTTTTGAGTGCATAATACGTCCAGTAGATGCTATAATATATCACGAATGTAGTTCTCGCTTTAGCTACTGTATGTTGAAAATGATCGTGCTAGTCTGTAATAAGCGTTGACCTTATTTGCGATTGAGGAAGGTTGAACACAGACTGATACTTGATTTAAGCGGATTAATGTTGTACGACAAATTGTTTTCTGGTTCAAATGACACCTTACCAAGGCATGTTCAACTCTGCTGATCAAAGTGTTTCTTTAAAGTTGAAGCCATATTTTGATTGGTCATTGCTAGGCTTCATAGATGTTAATATTCTTGCAACGTTATCGCGTGAAAAACTAGGGTTTTTGCGTGGTAAAATTTAAAGAAAAATGATTTTCATTTTATTACATAAGTCAGTCCATAAAATGAGCATACCTCAACATAGAGCATGAATGTTTGATGTTTGGGATTAAGCTTAATTTTTCTATACAACATTCACGAGTCATAATTTTTTTCAATGACTGTTTTTTTCATAGTCTCATTTGATTTAAACCAACTCCAAAATATCAAAGAACAGTCTACAAGCATTATTGACCGCACAGATATTTTTGGAGGTTATTGCCTATTTTTCGAATCAAATGTTCTTTATTATGTGTAAAGTTCGCAATTTAATCAATTTCTGTATGTGAATTTGATACTCAATAATAATATTTTTTGCCAAAGTCTTGTCAAATTTATGCTGTAGAAACACGCTTGTAAGAACGAGTTCGTCGTTATCAAGTTAGATTAATTTCTCTTACTTTTAAAGTACATCTTAATTCCAAGTGATGTTTTCTCATGGGACTTTTGAGTTTCTGTCTTGCCAGTTTTTCGGCGACATTGTCATTTTATTCAGCGTTCATGCGGCTGAAGCAAACTTTCTGTCGTGCCTCGTGAACTGCCTATACAGGTTGTGCGCTAAAAGTGTGGGCGGTATAAAAATGTTGTAGTTTGTAAAGTAGTAGGGCTAGAAGGATGAAATAGGTTTCATTGAAAAAATCAAAGCTTAATGTTAAAGTTTTTATTTAAATTATTTTGTTCATTTAGCACTCCAGAAAGACAGAAACAAGAATTTGCAAGGTCAGGATTTGAATTCACAATGATAAAACGAAATTAGTAAAAAAAATTTTTGCTGACACACAGGTTAAGAAAACTACTGTTAATTTTTTTCTCATAATAGAACACTTAAACAGTATAAAATGCAATGTCATCAAGTAATCTCATCGCAAGATAAAGATCGGAGGTTATTGTTTGGCCGCGGAATAAAGACATGAGCAGTTCCGAGCAAATATTATTGGATAGCATAATTTTCAATGATGAATGTCGAATATTTTTGAAAGGTATGTCAAAGGGACAAAATTATCGAAATCAAATAATACTTTACATCCTGTTCTTCTTATTTTCAGCTTTCCTGTATTCATATTTTACAAGGTACAGCATTTTTAAATCGGCAATAATTTTAGCTGACACCTTGTATAACTGGTGAAACTATGGATTTTGGAACAGTTAACCCGATATCAAATTATTCTGTAGCTATTTCCGACTTATAAAACTCTAAAGTTCTTTGTCTCAGATCTCAGGTTAAGGCTGAGATGAAGGATTATTGAAAACTCAACCCTAATGTTGAAAGTTAAGAATTACAAAAATTATCAATTTTTTGACATTCAATGTTTTTTAGAAGCTTCTCAGAATATCATACAGAAAGAATACTCTGTAATGCATCGTTCAAAAAATAGAAGTAAGTTGCCCGTAATTATGTCAATAAATATTTGTAGTGCAATTTTCCCATTCTCTTACAGGTTTATTCTCTTGTTTTTTTTGCTTAAATTTTCTGTTCAATTTTTTTTGGTCGTTATGAATGTTAAAATTTTCGGTAAAGCTCACGAATTCAAGGATATTGAAGAGCTTGAAAAAACATTAACCTTGAAAATAATGGACATTACAGCAGGTGTTAATGATATTTTACTACAACTCAATAGTATTTAATAGTATTTAATGCAACTCACATGAAGCGTTCAAAGGAACATTTTACTCTCAGCAGGAATAGCTTAGTGCTCTCAAAGACATTAAATAATTACACTGCTGTTTTAGCCTCGAGCTAGGAGATTAAAGAAAATACTGCCTAATTGTATAAAGTTGCGCTCTAAATTTTGCGCTGCCATTCTCGAGATCAGCGAGTGCGAGTAAAAAACCACGAAGTCACAGAATTGGCTCAGTAGAACTCGAATTTGATTGAGCAGAAGTTTTTGAATAACACGTGAGACCGGCAGTAAACACCATTAAACGCTCATGGGCGCTCGAACGCTCATAGGCTTCGAATGAGCATTCTACAACATTACAAATTATCGAAATAAATTTGAATTTAAAATGTCACTCTCATATGTATAGATGTAATCATTCATTCATTTTTCTGGTGAGCTCCTTTGTTATTTTTACCTGCGTCCCAAACATTGTTGAAGCGTGCGAACATTTCATTCCAGTATTTCTTAATGTCATAGCATGATCTATGTAGGTCGCTATAAGACAAAAAGTGCTAAGCGAAAAACTAATTTTCAAATCGATTTTTTTAATTTATTGGTCGTCTCAATACGTTTTTCATTCTGTGTTCGCGTCGTCAAAGTTTGAATGATGTATATTTTCTTTAATATTATACCAATAATTATTGCCTTTTCCATGATTTTATTTAAGTTGTTCAGATCCCTGGCATGTATCTCTATTCAACTAAATTCGCTGTTACCATCACAGGCAACCCTATATTAAAACTTTTTAATTGTAGTAATTCAATCAGTAAACGAAGTACAAATTGGCATCTTATAATGGTAAGTGGAGTTATATATTAGGGCATGTAAATAGTTATTATGGTAAGGAACATTCATCTCTTTTCTTTTCAAAACGAAAACATTATAATGCAATAGAGGTAAATTGAAGATTTTACTTCTAGAATAATACAAAACTCCGAACAAAATTTTCAGGAAATGCATTCCGATGATTTTAAAGTCAGGGTACCACCTGACCGAAATACAACTGAACCCAAGCGAGCCAAATTGAATTAAATAAGAGAACTCAACTTTGATTCGCAGAGAAATTGCAGCGTCCCTGACCAGAGGAAGAGAATGGGCTCTGGGATTTGAGGTTCCCATATTTAGCACATATTGGGGGAAATTAACGATGAGGGTTCGCACTCCGCGAATTGAAGATGTTATAAGTTTTACGAAAACAATGAGTGCTTCTCAAAGATATAATGTGAAGATTGAGGCTTGAATAAAAAAGCGTAGAAGATTCACGAAGGGATGGGGGGACGATCATCCATTAGCAGAGGTGAGGCTACTTGTATTGCACAAAAAACTGAGAGTAAGAAAGCAAGCGAGAATGAAAGATGTCAGGCGAGTAGTACAGCACCCCTAAAGATGGCTCTAAAGCATGCCCTAGACAATCAATCATTTGATCAAAAACTCCACGCCATCGCTTGAATTATGCATGATTGACCGTCTACACCTTTTTCCCTTCAAATTAATTCAAGTCAAGTTCAATTTAATCCAGGTCAAGTTCAAATTCATCCAAGTCAAGTTCAAATTAATCCAAGTCAAGTTCAAATTAATCCAAGTCAAGTTCAAATTAATCCAACCCAAAGTTTAGTTAAGAATTGATACAATCACTCGTTAATTTGAGCGTTTTTTGTGTTAAATATGTATCTATTGGGTGTGATGAACAAGAAAAACATTTTTCCTTTCAGCAAGGATTACACAAAATTTCCTCCAGTGTTTCAATCTAAAAACATGCTGTCGTAAAATGGGGTAAGTATCCAATATCAGGAGGCAGAGCGTGATTCAGTTCTTTGAGCGGCGTAAACGATACGAGTCAATTATAAAGACTTCGTATTATGCTACACATTAAATATGTTGTACAATTCTACATTAATGGCAGTATGCATCCTTTCAAATATTTGTGTTCAAAAGGTAATTTTATGTTACACACATAGTAGTATAGAGGATTTATTTAGACTCATGAAGAGATTTACAAATCTGAGCGAAATTCCACTTTATCACGTGCATAAAATAACAAATGCATGCAACTACATAAGATTACCATTGGACGATATGTAGATTTAACCATAAAAAGAAATATAGCTCCGAAGTCTTTTTTTGCTTGTTCAAACGATTTTTGTAAAGACACGTTACAATTTGTTTCATCGACAGCGATGATATATTTGCCTGGGCCTATTCATTTGAAGGGATGGCACAATTTCTATTGCTAATGCAGGATTGTATCTGTGCAGTAATGTACTCATATAAATTGTAATCAAATGGTATCGTACATGGGTACTCAGTGAATCGCATTTGTAAATTTCTTTTAAAGATTGAATCTACATATCTTCCAATGGTAATCTTATGTAGTTGCATGTATATGATTTCAGATACAAATATGTGATAAAGTGAAATTTCACACATATAAATCTCTACCTGAGTAAATAAATCATCGATACTACTATGTGTAAGTGTAACATAAAATTACCGTTTTAACATAGATATTTGAATCATACTGCCATTAATGTAGAACTGTAAAACAACTTAAATGACTAGTATAATACGATGTTTTTATAATTGGCTTGTATCTTTTACGCCGCTCAAAGATCTGAATCACACTCTGCCTCCTGATGCTGAATACTTACCACATTTTA
The DNA here is from genome assembly GCA_014220935.1 of Platorchestia sp. MABIK. Classification (NCBI taxonomy): domain Eukaryota; kingdom Metazoa; phylum Arthropoda; class Malacostraca; order Amphipoda; family Talitridae; genus Platorchestia; species Platorchestia sp. MABIK. The sequence goes on along the minus strand of JACJUY010003023.1, from coordinate 34,226 downwards.
CGACAGCTTGTTTTTAGATTGAAACACCGGCGGAAATTATATGTATTCCTTGCTGAAAGGAAAAGCGTTTTTCTTTCTCATCACATCCAAAAGATACATATTTAACACAAAAAAGGCTCAAATTAACGAGCGTTTTTGTCAATTCTTAACTCAACTTAAGGTTGGATTAATTTGAACTTGACTTGGAGATATTTTGAATTTGACTTGGATTAATTTGAATTTGACTTGGATTAATTTGAACTTGACTTGGATTAATTTGAAGTTAAAAAGGTGTAGAAGCTATTTGACGATTGAGCCAAGCGTTGACAGTGATTGATAGAAAGTTTGAATGACTCAAGTTCAAGCACTGATGGTTGACTTTCTAGGCCAACTATGATCAAGCATTGCGTCAGTCTTTCGTTGGCAGATACGGAGGAAGATATAGAAACCATTCCAAAACACTTCACGACAGACTTTCCTCTTCAAAATCTCAACAAAGAATGGGTTTTGATGAAACCGATTGAGGGGTTGATTAAAGGTCGATTACGCTTGGGTCAACCGATTGACACCATAGCTTGATCAATCTGCTTGTACGGAAGTTCGCGCCTGACTGCCATGGAGAGTGGACTGCACCATCAATCGGCGTTGCAAGCATGAGTTTGTGATGTTGAGTTTCATTTCTATTTCATCCCATTGCTTTGAAACATTTAATCTGTCACTTTGCATCGAATCATTTGAGTTCCAAGGGCACAGTACAGCATAAACTTTGGATGTAAGGAGTTCATGGAGGAATTGAGCCGCACACCTCCCCATCGACGTCTCGCTGAGCACTGACAGAGGCTCCTCCCTACAGCTCTCGAGCGTGAATCCTTCTTTGAGCCGCTTTCTCGCTTCAGCCAATCTTGAGGCTTTCTCGCTCGCTCGATTGCTCGCTTTCGGTGTATGCACTCCCATAGGCATCCATGTTAATCAATTCAAGCTTGCTTGCTGTCTCGCTTCAAGTCTTTTGGTGTGCGGGCACCCTTAGGCTGAGCTGGCAGCGGCAGCGAGGGAGAGGGAATCGCTTGGCTGCGACATGCGTTTATGACCGAGATTTGAGAATTGATTAAAATTATTGTATCATAAAAAATGCTGTCTAATATACGTCGAAATTATGTCACTAACGCACGTGTGATGTTCGAGATAGAAAATCCTCCTTATCATCTGTTTTCTGAAGGCGATAATTAGATGCGGAAGAGCTGGACAATACAGTGAAAAGTGGTTGTTGAAATCAGAAGGCTTGATATAATATGATGCGCAGGCAGGTGAGCGCCGACGTTACGTGTTCAGAGGTGAAATGGTTAATTTTTTTTTTTGGGGGGATTTTCGGCATTTTAGTGACCACGTAGGTCTGTCTAATCACTATTTCTGTAGTGTAGCCCATGTGTATTCATCCATAGACGTGGAACCATAACATCTGTCAAATAATGTAGTACCTAAATAGCAGAAAGAGTACAAGAGCATCAAATATTTAGTCAACCACGAGCTGATAGATGAAAATGTGTGCGAAAATTATCATGGATAGTTGTCAGTCGCCTTTTCCTGACACCTTTCAAATTGTTTGGTCTATTCTGAACAAATCAGCAGTGGTTGCCGCGGTAACTTTTTTTTCAACTTGCGATAACGATAGAACGATAGTTTTTCCCAAACCTGCGATAAACAATGAACGATGAAAAAATTTAAAAACCCAACCTGCGGTAAGCGATAAACGGTAAAACGATGGCGATAAATTTTTTTTACATGCGATAACAAAAGCGATAAATGCTAAGTACCTTTATTTAGTTGAAATGTTAAAAAAAGCATACAAGTCTTCTGTAACCTGTCTATTTGCTTCAGCTTTTGCTTGCTAACAGCCTAACACTGGAACACAAACAGAACAGTCAAACACTAGCTAAATTACTATCCAAATTTACATCATAATTCAAACAGTCTAGCTTAGGCAAAACAAATCCGCAGCGAGAAGACTGTGCAGGGGAGAGCGCGGCACACACCCCTTAACTCGAGAACTCCAACGAGACTGGTGCACTGCAGCTGTGATTGGCCAGCCAAGCACAGACACACACACTTGGCAGCTCTCATGTGAGGTTTTTCAGGTCTGAAAAACGTCAGGTTGTGACTGTTGCCACCGCGCAATTTTTTTAATTTTTACAAAAGTCGTCTTTGAATTTATCGTTTCTAATTTTTGGAACTAGCGGTAAGTGAATGAGCGATTATTTTAGAAAACTTTGCGATAAACGATAAAAGGTTTGACTTCAGCGATAATTATCATTTATCGTTTATCGCTCATTTTATCCCACGCAGCAACCACTGCAAATCAGAGAACCATAATGGCATATTTGTTCATTTATGGCCCTATTTTTCATTTATGCTGTGAAGAATGTTCTGACTCAAAATTTCAAGATGAAAATCTCATTAAATCGGTATTTTTCGGGAAATATTTAGGTACAAATTACTTCCAAAGCGTTATCTTACTAAACATAATACTCGCTTCGTCCTATTTTTCAGCTGGCAGCTGGCTCGGATCATGATCATTTTTGCTCGAAAAATGAAATTCTGTTTCTGCTCACGAACCCTGGTCGCACCTGGAGGTGAGTGCAATTTCAATTATTGATATTATTACTTAGTCATATTCAGCTTACTGTGAGCATTAGGCTGAGAGTGAAACTGTAATGTTTGAATACAAACATGGAATTCCTAAATTAAAAATTATCGACTAGAATGATGCATTCTCATGTACAAGGTGCTTCGAAATTATGTACAAAATGCTTCAAAACCTAAGGTTCCTGAGGGATTAAATGATTATGATTTACACGATGAGGGGCATTCAAAAATATTTATTAAAACGTAACAGAGGCTGAAGCGTCGTGTCGGACCAATCTCTTGGCCACTCAGGTCTCCTAAGATAACGTACATAAACTTGTACATCTATGGGGACACCTAAAGAAGTTAGCTTACCCAACATCAGTTCCGTCACAAGAACGAGTGATCGACAGGATTATTGATGGCTGTGTAACGATTACTGAATTTCAAGTGCCTTGACACAGGGTTCGGAACTCATTCCGCTGGCGCCTCCATGCATGTATGGCAGCAGATGAGCGAAGTTTCGAGTACTTATTGTAAAGAACATAACTCCAAACTTTGTATTCCTGCAAAGTTAATCTACTCGGAATTTTATTCTCCATTTGCTTGACGACTCGCTCTCATCTACGTGTCTCAGTAACTTTTAAAATAAACATTTTTGGATACCTCACCATGGAGTAAATAACAATTGCTTAACCCACAGGAGCATTAGGTTCAAGGTTTTTCGAAGATTTCTGAAACACCGTTTGTAAAATAGTGAGATCAAAACTTTAAACCTCTCCACGCCAAACTATCCTATTTGTCTATACCTTAAATTATTTTTTACAATCTGCTACAAACGCTGTCAGTGATTACTAAACACTGCATTATTCATTTTCTCACTTATTACTTGAACATTCATTACTACTGGTTCAATATCCGAACACTTGAACCACACCGAGAGATGTGTGAAACGCCGCTTGTTCTGCAAGCGTTACACCATTTTTGATGCAATTCAGCCCAGCGAGGTCTGTTCTTTCTTCAGATTTTCTAGGAATGTCCCTCAGACTACTAATTGCTGTAATAAGATGGCCCGAATGTGTCTGTTCGTTGTAGTTAAATCAAGGCTGTCCAATAAGCTGCTCGAAATTCGAAGAGCCTTTAACGGTTGCTCAAGCCCGCGCACTCAATAAGGGGAAGGACACTCATTGCAGCAGTTCGTAGGAAGTTGGTACCAGAAAAATATTCTTCGCAATATCCCAACTTTTTCAAGTCGGTAGCAGAGCTGATAAGTTGTAAAATTCGTGCAATGCAATGAAAACTTTTTTCTGTCTTGTTTTTGTGTGTAACCTTGACACGATGCAAGCGATCTCCCAATTCATTGGAGTTATAAACTTAACATACATTTCTTTTGAAATATCCGAGTCCGCTCAAAGAAATGCATCTCGGAACTGCAGCCAATTTTCTTACCGTTGAATGCAGCTTAGGAGAGTATCAAGGAATTAAAATTTTCATAAATGCAATCACTTAGTCCTAAAGAAAGAATTAAATTAATTCCAGCACGCGCGAACGTCTTGTTCAAATATAGATCTTCAGATATAACAGTCTTCGGTAATATTTAAATACATTTGTGAAAAAACAATTTCGTGTATTTGTTAGTTTCAGTAAAAAAATATTTCATGTATTTTAAATTTAAAGAAGTGTAATAAATGCGGTATTTAAATGCAGTAAATTCAGCTTTTGTAAATCTGAACTCGGAGTATTTGAATATTTTGAAACGATTTGAATTTTCTCTATTTTATCTATTGGTAGTTTGGAATTTTGAAACGAGCTTTGCTTCGAACGTACGTCGATCGGCACTTGAAACTTTCTTATACGCTCCTGGCGTAACCGAGGCTGCTTGGCCACAGCCCTCAACACTGCCTGTGCTCTCACCAGTGTAGCCAACACAATTGTTTTGCATCTAAGTATAAATGTTTTCAGCCGTATACTGGAATCGGATTTGCGACTTTGATGTTTGACACAAATCTAGACATTTGATAAAATTTTATTTGTTTCTTTCAGATGCACATTGTGATATGACGCATAGATATGTTGTCCTGAAAAGCCATCAATTCATTTTCGGTACTGAGATTGCATATCAAAGGATTTTTTTACACTAGTTTTGTTACTTTTGCATCGGTATTCAGTATGCTCTAAACAAGCACAGAACAGCGACGAGATGCGGGCAGTTGGCGCATCCTCGTAACATCAGTTTAGCAAAGCTGAGTTTATGGAAGTGGCAGTTTTACTTCAGTTCTTGAAACTTTGCTTTTATCGGGAATGTTTTTGAAATACAACCGAGTCTGTAGTTCAGGAATAAGTTAATTTCTCGTGACAAATTGTAATGATGTTCAATTAGCTAAAAATAAAATATGAGCAGATATCCGGGAAAGATGGATGAAAGATGGAACGTTAAGGAATGGGAAATGTCCATCTGTGGGAAGTTCCACACAACTTCATTTTCATTTTCAATTGACAAGGAACAAAAAGTCAATAACGTTTTATCAATTTATTATAGAGCCGTACAAGGTAGTTTATACCTTTAGGCCTTCGAAAGCGAACACATCCGTGTCCATAGATAGTTTTAAGATTAAGTTTCAAAGTTCTAAGTTCCAATAGTGTGCGACGGTTGCTAAAAGGAAGATTAGGAACGATGCTTCGCTACGTCAAGGCACGGAAAAAGAAGCCGAACGGTGTCTCAGCAGGGCAGAGTTAGTATGCTCAAGAAACGTTGCCGACAAAGCGTAGAGCCAGGGTAAGAGGCCAACATGCCGACCTGGTAAAGAAAAACCAAGGTAAGTTTAGACTGACGACAACCAGCGACAAAATTCCTACTTTCAGAGTAAACAAAACTTTCAAGATGTCAATTTAGACAGCACGCCTAAACGCACCCGCAAGGCCTAGACGGAGTTGCAGTTTAGAGGTAAGGAAGACGAGACGCTGGACTGAAGAAAGTACACTGCCAGTGGAGTGCCCCCAGTGTCAAAGGCACGGAACGTAGCGATCATACTGAAGGCAAACAAAACTAATTTAAGGAACGGATCAACTAAATTTACGAGCAATTAAAGCAAACGAAATCAAACGGATTCAAGTAAGTCAAAATTAATTAGGAAAAACTAAACCTGCAACCACTCGCCCAAGTTTATTGACACACTTGGTGGGTAATTTACCACTTTTAGAAGAATGTTGAGAAATTTAGAGGAAAACAGTCGAAGGTAGGTGTTCAGGTAAGGACAGATAGGATAGTTTAAAGATTTCTTTTTGATGAAAGTCATAGGCCCAGAAGAAGTAAATTTTAAATCAGCTCTAGGATGAGCAATATAGCATCCAAGTAGTAGAAGCTGAATTTTTAGTATTTAAAGTTCACTGAGATATGAGCAATGCTCAATCTCTGATAAGGTACGGCAAATTGCCGGTTTTAATTCCATTCAAATCCAATGTTTAAAGTTTATTACTTAATGTTTAATGTTTAAAACCCTGAACACCTTTAAGAGATTCAATAAACCCCAAAATAAACAATAAGAGAATAATAGACACAGGCACGCAAACGTAAAAATAGTCGAAACACAGAAGCAGCAAGAAATTTAGGATACTTAGGTATTGTGACGATAAATTAGAGGGTTGACACCGGCAGGACACAACGCCAATGAAGAAACAGAACAGCTCTCACCTTAAATCCTAACTAAAAACTAAAAAACTCCACCGACATTACTTCCCACTGGCTACAAACGACCGAAAACAACGGAAAGAAGCAAAGCGACTCGCCCAACTTCACGCCACGGTCCCAACTGACAAGTTAACCTCGCGATCATGGGGGAGATTTTCCCACACATCCCCGATAATGGAATGAAAACTAGGTGTAAGAATTTCAAGACAGATATCGATAGTGGAATTGCAACATTTCTTCATCGATGAAGTTGAACAATATGACGATACTGCAGGTTGTAACTTATTAGGAGATCTCGTTGAGTGAACAAATACTGCCCAGATTTAGCCACATTTTACCCAAGATTTTGTCACAAGATTTTCCTGACGAAGTAAGGGTACTCAGTTCGCTGAGTTTCTTGAAAACAACATTTCAAAACAAAGGGATACTGAATACTTTTAAACATATTTATTTTCAAATTTGATTTTTTTAGAAATAGGAAATAATCGGAGTACTAATGGTTTCCCACTTTCCATGTCCAATTCAACTGGAACAATGGTATCATAGCGAAAAAAACAGGAACTGATGAACCACAAATATTCCAATCTTGTTTACATTGTTATGAAGCTGGTTTTTCGTAAACTCCTCAAGATGCAAGGCTCAAAAATGATTACTGCAAGCGTATTTTATTCTATGAAACCTCTCCTATGAACCGATCGAAATTCAGGACTAGATTAGCAGAATAAGTCATATCAGTAATTTGTTAAATCGTGAAAAGCTACGTTTATTTCGCTGATAGAAGAAAATGTTCATCACACAGCGAATAGTATTATGAGAGATAAGTATAAAATGTAATGGATGTTGGTCTCGATTATTGAAATGTGCAGAAATCCCACACCGCTGTCAGCATTGTAATGGAAGTTTCACCGCTGCCTCCATTGTAATAATTCGCGTGTTAGATTATTCTCTGGTGCATGATCTTTCCGTATCGTTTTATCATCGTGACATTATTATATTCGTCACATTTATTATATTTTCTATTATTTATTAATCATGATAAAGTATAATTGGAGCTGCCACCACCCTTAAAGGGAATATTTCCTATATAATTTATATTATATTTATTTGCCATGTTTAAAAATTCTTCGGTAACGTGTTTAGCGGTAATTATTTTCAAACGATCATTTTTCTTTCCTCCTTACTCATCTCACTACAAAAGAGTAAATAAAAGGCATTATTACATGAAAAGGGAAAATACATTTTCTAGCGGTATAAACTACATGACAAAATACGCTTCCTACATACTAGGAAGTTTGTAACAAGAGCATCTAGACAGGTTTACGAGGGAAACACTCATCTTAGCGGGCAGATGTTGACAGGCTGATCTCTCACACCAGGTCCACGGTCTCCGAGTCATGGCTGACAGTTGACGTTTGAAGTTACGCTCGATGGAACTATTTGATCACTTCTGTATGACGAAGGCGTGTTTACGTTGGTTATTTAGATTGCTGAGGGCGCGAATATGTTGATATTTAACTGGGCGTAGTAAGTTTTTTTATTTATCCATAATAGCAAGAGGTATACCCTCAGTTCTAGCTGGGCCGAGGCAGTCAAACGTTCGCCCTTCTTTCTCTCCTGCTCGCCCGTACCTTACTGACCGCCTGCCTGCGTCCCTTGAAGGCAACCCTCTCGGTCGACGCTAATTTCTGAAATGCTTATTAGTAATTTTGATATTAGCGCTCTAGGATATAAACTTGAGCTACTTCCTAAACAATTCAAATACATGGATAATTAATTCTATAATTATAGTTATACTAAAATCCCCATTTAGAAAACGTAACACTAAGAAAATATAACATGTAATCGTACGTCGATATTCCTGACATTTTCTGTTGGCGTCTTCGCGTCATATCGGTGTTCGTCCTGGTAAGATGATTCTTCTAGAATGTATAGACGTGGTGATATTCTCGCAGACTCAGACTTATGTGGTTCTTTTGGAACTTTAATGGAGTGCAATGCTGGCCAGTCACCTCCTCCAGTTCTTAGCGTTGTTTCCTTTTTTCTTTGGTCGTAGACCATAGACAGTTATACTGAAGAGTATAACACAAGTCAATCCATTCCAATTTTCGTTAAGTAGGAGTGCAATTCTAGAACTTTTATTATTTAATCTTTTTCAGAGTAATCACGTTGATTCATAATATACAATGATACATTTGTTCACGTTTTGTTTCGTATTACTTCAGTTAAACTAAGCCCTCACAACACCACCAAAAATATAATACAAATATTTTACAAAGTTCAAACAATAAACGAAAAATGAGATTTGAATTCATTTTTTGGACGCAACGAGCAACAAAGGTTTTAATTCTTTTGAGGAACCAATGTCGTTGGCACACTGAAAGCGAACGCTGTGTTGCATCTTCTGTTACACAAGAGCTTGTAACAAGAGCTTTTTTTTGGAGTCAGTGAAATTGCGTCTCAAACAGAAAATTCAACGTCGATGCGAGGGCTGAAACCTACCTCGAAGACAAGTTTGGCATGGGTGCAGGGTTCATTCCAAAGCACTGAAGTAACAATTTAAGTTTTAAGGCAGTTACAATTTAAAAACAGCTAAACAATTTTTTCGTCAGAAATAAACCCATAACGATATACTTGTTAAACATGCTTGCGCACTGCTATGGTACAGTAGTTATTAATTAACCCCTTAACTTTTGGCTCATGGTAAATGGCGAAAAAAAGTCTTTGTTTTTCTACCTTCGTTAGCTAATTTTTCTTATGAAAAAAGCAAATATGTTCTGTCAAAATCTAGACTTAAGGTTAATATACTAGCCAACAATCTGCATATAGAGAGCGTTTCATTGTACACATATTCTCGCGTACAGGTTCATTATAAAGTTCATTATTATAAATTGGAAAGCGAAATAGTTCAGTAACTGATATCTGGACTGCTGAACTTGACTGAAATGACTGAAATGGATAACGAAGTAGTCTCGTAAGGTAAGCGCCCTTCCATTCGTCATCACACGTGAGGGTTTGGCTAAAGCTTGGTCATATTATTAATTAAAACGTTGCTAGTGGGAGTGTGCCATTCTGTGGTAAAATCTATTTCATTAAAATGTAAGAATATTGTAATTTTCAATCATTCGACCTCATTCTTTCGATCACTGGCAATTCCTTTTCATTTCTACCGACGGTATTATTTTTTTAGAAGGAATTTTCTAATCTAAAATTTTTTCCTAATATTTGCGTATCTAAACTAGTCTTAATGCAATCTACATTAAAGCAGAAAGGCTCGAATATGCGATAATTGATTACTGACGGTCCCTGAAGTATATTTCTACTACATGCAACGCAAAACAATTTGAAAAAATTAAGAAGTCTTGAAACCAATGCGAGCTTGTTTCAGATATAAAAGCGTCAGAGGAGAAGTAATATCATTGAAAACTTATGTTGAAAACTCATGTTGAAAACTCATGTTGAAAACTCATGTTGAAAACTCATGTTGAAAACTCATGTTGAAAACTCATGTTGAAAACTCACGTTGAAAACTCACGTTGAAAACTCATGTTGAAAACTCATGTTGAAAACTCATGTTGAAAACTCATGTTGAAAACTCATGTTGAAAACTCATGTTGAAAACTCATGTTGAAAACTCATGTTGAAAACTCATGTTGAAAACTGATGTTGAAACTCATGTTGAAAACTCATGTTGAAACTCATGTTGAAAACTCATGTTGAAAACTCATGTTGAAAACTCATGTTTAAACTCATGTTGAGAACTCATGTTGAAAACTCATGTTGAAAACGATTTGAAAACTGAGGTAATGCAGAAGTTTTTCCCTACTCATCGTGAACCTGATGTGGCACTAATGAAAAATTTCGTTTTCATGATAAACTTTGCAGAAGCTGTGATACAGGGAGTTTCAGAACAAGAGGTACAAAATTGCACGCCAAGTAGAAAATGGCCAAATGAACACTTTTTCTTCTTTAAAATATTCCGAAAAAAATCGTGTTATTGAGATACTGGCTGTTTATTGTCATAAAGGATCACATTTAATGAGATAATTACTCGCAATATTTATATTGAGTTAATTGTACAAAAATTATTCAAAAAGTGTTCCATCTACATCACCTACCATTTCAGCATTTGTTAAACGGTTCTTGTTACCGGCGTCGTGGTTTCTTTGAACCTGAACAGTGCCAACAAGACAAACAAGAAGTAATCTCTTAGCATGATCTGGAACGTTCTAAAACCTTCTTGCTAAAACTTTTTTATCAAGTTTCATTAAAACAAAATATTATTATTGCAAACTCTCATAGAATAGAAGTGTTTGTTATTGCAAACTCTCATAGAATAGAAGTGTTTGTTACGTAAATTCAAAATAAATATTGCGAGTTATCGTGCAATAAAATTCTATCTTTAAAAACAGTAAACAGCTAATTACTCAAAAACGCAAAATTTTCTCGGAAAATTTCATAGAAGAAAAAGTGTTTCATTGCAAAAAAGTGAAAAAGTGCAATTTTCAACTTGAAGTGCAATTTCGTACCTCATGTTCTGAAACACCCTGTATATTTTGGAGTTCCCTGAGCTTCATGCACAAACACTCATGAAGATCTTCGAAATTATGAATATTTGTTTTAATTTTACAATTATTCTACAGGTTGTACATGTGAAGCTACAGTAGATATTAGTCCATTCAATGTGTGTTGGCCGTTGCCTCCCAATCATTGTGATGGGTTACTAATTTTTCATCTGGTTACCAATTCAATGTTCAATATTTGCTTTGGGGAAAAAGGATATTCTCTCAATAGTTCGTGTGTTTCTGTACACACATTGCTAGCTCTAGTGTGGCTCAGCATGCTAATTGGGAGCGAAAGTTCGTGAGATGGAGTAAATTCACGCAGACGGTCCGATAATCGTCACGCCCCCACGTTGCTTGAACTGACATCTCAAAGAACAATCCTAACACAAACTCACAAATTGTATAGCAAAAACTCTCACACTGAATGAAATAAGCTAACGTCCTTCAGATAACCAAGTTCGTCGGAGAATAAAAAGACGTAATGTGACGCATGAAATTGCATTGATTATCCCATGCTAAAGAGAGAGCTGAGGGGACTATCTGAGAATAAAACGTGTAACATATTACTTATCCGAATTGTTTGTGTGTATTTTAGCGGGTTCTCTGCTAGCTCTGTAGACCTGCTTTCCTCGTATAATTTTTGGTTCCACCAGGTCTCAGAAAATGGGCTAAGACTTGGAATCATGAAATCATTATTGCACGCACGGATGAAATGAGCTCACAGGAGACGTGAAGCGTAAACTTCTTGAAATTCTCGGTTAGCCTCCTCGGTGCAAGGGAAAATTTCGCCAATCACAAATGAGGCAAATTTGTACAATCTAGCATCTAAGGCTGTCCTTTGTGTCGTTGATTGACGCCAGCGGCAACTCCTTAAATGGTAATGAGAACATTCCATTGTACACAAATGAATGATTCGGAAGAAATGAGTTCAACTTCAAATTTCGCTTATGATGTTCTGAGATTAGTATGCAATAGGAAACGGTTTTTATTTTTTGAAGCTAATCTGTGCAAAATTTTGAGAGAAGTATATCTTACATCTGTTAACAGTTAACAGCAAATAATTTTTGTTTGTCTGAGTGAATTTGCTTCACAAAAATTGGAAAGAACTTGACCATTTTAGCTGTGAGCAACTGTCGTATTAAGTTCTGGCTCGTATAGTTTGCGTCGTAAAATGTCGATTTAAAAATTTCTTGAAGCAAAAATTACTTTTCATTAATTTTTGATCGGATTTTTATCATGGGCAAAACTAAATACCAATGGAGAACTCTACGAAGGAGTATAATTTAACATGAATACCGTGTGTTGCTCATCGAGTGAAGACAAACTTCAAAATTTGGACCTAAATTCTAGATTACCTTTCATGAATAATCAAATTATTCGTTTTTCTGAAGATTTTGATGGGATGTTACGAATTCCGTACAGTAGAGCGCTACAACTCCTCGTGATAGGACTTGCATTTAGGGTGTCATTTGTACTGCAGGCCTTGGCGTGCTATGACGTGCTCGTCATAGCCGTGTGGCTTTCGGACCTGACTCCGTGCGGGAAACGCGGGTTCGAGTCTCGGCGCTGGTGGCGATTTTCTCTGTTGGGTATAGGAGAAAAAATTCTAAGCACAATACCCCACTCTATCCAGGTGTCTGAAATGGGTACCGGTCTTTGACCGGGGAAAGAGTCATGGCGTCCTGGTGTTAGCTATAAGGCATTTGAAAAACCAATGTAAAAGGTGATATGTATCATGCTTCAATTGGAAATAAAGCATCCGTAGATGCCGATGTTTGTTTGTTTGGCCTGGTCTCAAGTCTGGCTAAGCAGCAGGAGCGGAGGGTCGTGGACATGATGTGTTTAGCTCGAAATTTTGCCTCGTCATTTTTTCCAAGGAAGTTTTTGCTCAATCAATTTTTTTAATGTTTCCACACAAATCAGTCGTAAACGTGTAAATAAATGGAGCACTTCTCTTTTTGTCGAGTATTTCTTCCATTTTTTAGGGCTTGTAAATGCATCCATCATAGACTGCATCACAAAGGAGTTCTGTATACATTTCAATTATATTTTTAATTTCCTCATCAGGGAAGCCAATCTAAAGTGCCACCGACCTCATGCGCATTTCCCTTGATTTTTCTGGTCTATCTTTTAGATGTATTGCATTTGACGTATTGAAACAACGTCGGAAGTTTTTATCTGCTATCGCGTATGGCGAGGTCAGGATAAATTAACTAGCTCTTGAGGTCGGTTATTGACTTTTAACTTGTCCTTGATTTCGCTCCGTTAGGTGTTAGAAGAATAATGTTATCAACAATATCGAAGAGTATTAGAGTATTTCATCGTACAAAATGACATGTACAGCCGGCTTCGTACTAGTGCATCCTACTGGTGAAAATTACCTGGTTATTAATCGATTTAATCGGATGCAAGTGGGTGATCAAAAATTAGTCAACCTCGGTTAATCGTCGCTGTAATGTTCCACAACTTCGGATTACGATCGCTTTTAACAAATAGATGCTTACACGCAGGTAACATATGCTGTTTAGCACTGATGGCTGTTATAGATGTTAATGAGCAAACAGTCGGTTGCACGATAGATGAGTGATGCTGAAACTTGAAAATGAAATAAAACCTTTTCATCAAGTGTGTGTCGCCCACACAGTGTTGATTGCGTTTTTCTAAGCGAAAGTAACACAAGATGATTCCTTTGATGAACATTATGAAGATAGCTACGTTTAGGGAATGAACAAGTCGCCGACACTGCTCTGCTGATTCTTTGACTTTTGTTGGAAATGAGAACAAACAAGCTCTAGAAATCACGCAAATCTGCAAAGATCTCATGAATAAAATTGGAAGAAATCTTGCCTAATAATACCCGTGGTGTGTTTATTTATATGTTTAATGTCCGCTTCTTAAGAAACAGCTTCTTTGAAATAATTTGAAATATGTTTAATGCCCGTATCTGTGATACGAGTTTCACAAGTGCACACGAACAAGAATATTTCAATCGCGAGGACTATCAGTACAGATATATTTGTTTGTTATCCATATATGGAGGATTCATTTAATAAAAATATTGAATCCCGTCATTTCTGACGGGCTGTGTACACTACACCTTTTCAACTTCAATTTAATCCAAGTCAAGTTCAATTTAATCCAAGTCAAATTCAAATTAAGGACAGTCAAATTTTACATATAGATAGGAAAACATTTTGATTTTATGTATGTAATGTTGTCTTTGGTACTGTCGGCATTTAAAAATAATTTTTAAAATGCCTTTTTCAGTCTCTTATGTACCGATTTCTTTAATGTAGGAGTAAAAAGAAAAGTGTTCCTCATTGAATTTGGATCAGCGCTTCCCTCACGGTAAAGGAAACAAGGTAGGTTCAAACCAGTCTTTTTTTCGTCGACTGTGTGAGTGTGCTGACGTCACGGCAACGAACTAATAGCAGCGCTCATATTGCGTCTGGTAGCACTGCTACTCCCAAATCCGTCTCAACTATTGACCTAACGACACTGCGGTTTGGTGACGTCATAAAGTTAGTTTGAAATAAAGCCTTTCTTTTGGCTACCCAAACAAGAAGAAGTGTAATTTCCCCCATAGAAATGACCCTACCTTGTTTCCTCTACCGTGGCTTCCCTCAAGATGGATCTCTACAACCAATCAACGGACTATGAAACAGGTGAAGATGAACAAGAAATTTCCGCCCAGGAGTAAGAAGAGGAGTAAAGAGTGGAAAATACAAAAAACACGAGAAGAAAAATGCAGAGTGATAGATGCTGAATTGAAAGATGGAGATTGGAGAGAAGTGGCAACATTTTTCTTGCTAATGCAGGAATGTATCTGTGTAGTAATGTACTTATATAAATCGTAATCAAACGGAATCGTACATTAATACTAAGTGAATCGCATTTGTACAATTTTTTAAAGATTAAATATACATATCGTCCGGTGGTAATCTTTTGTATTTGCATGTATATGATTTCATATATATGTGTGTGTGATGAAGTGGAATTTTACGTATATAAATATCTATAAGTGTAAATAAATCCTCGAAACTATGTGTATGTATAACATAAAGTTACCTTTGAACATAAATATTTGAATGGATGCATACTGTCATCAATGCAGAATTTTAAAACCACTTTAAGATGTATAATACGAAGTTTCTATAATTGATTTGCATCTTTTACACCGCTCAAAGATCTGAATCACACTCTGTCTCCTGATGCTGGATACTTACCACATTTTATGACAGCTTGTTTTTATATCACAGAAATTTTATGTATTCCTTGCTGAAAGGAAAAACGACTGTCTTGCTCATCACATCCAATAGATGCATATTTAACACAAAAAAGCTCAAATTAACAAGTGATAATATAAGTATTTAACTCAACTAAAGGTTCGTTTTATTTGAAAATGAGTTGGATTAATTCGACCTTGACCTTGATTAAATTGAACTTGACTTGGATTAATTTGAACTTGACTTGGATTAAATTGAACTTGGCTTGGATTAATTTGAAGTGAAAAGGTGAAGTACATGATCAATCTTTTAAACCAAATAGAATAAAAAACGATTGCAACATTGTCAAAGATGAATTTGATTGAAAAGAAAAACTCGTTTTCGATTCCGAAGACCGCTGGAACAGTCTCCTTCAGATGCTAGAAAAAATAAAAGAATTGCATACATAAAGTTCACAGAACAGTTGAACCTACAAAAAGTGATGCTAACGGTGAATGAAGCGTTCGAAAAATTGTGCTAATAGTTCTGGAGCCGATCTAACCATCATTCAATCATTCTGGAACCAATGGAACGAAAATCTGGGCAATTTGTGGTCACTATATCAGACGACAGCAATGTCTTTATTTTCTTTCATTTCCTCTTCATTTTCCTCCATGGAATTTCCGTTCACACCTACCCAAAAGCACGTCTCGTGTCATTGGGATGCTCTGCACTATTCTTAGCGCTTGCGGTTAGATACAATGAGGTGGTGTCACCGCACCCAGGCCTGCAGCGCTACCGACCCAAGTAGCTGCCTCACATCCCTGTCCGCTGGTCTTGGTTGTAATCAGTTAAGTTATGTAAATTGAATCAGTATTCTCAGTAGTGGAGTTAAATTGAATTATCGTTCCCAGCATGATTATTTTGCAAACACCATCATTAATATCCTTGCTACAGACATGTTTGAGTTATAAATGCTGTCAACGTTTCTTCTTAGGCGCAAGTTAGACAAGTTTTATGAGCGTCATTTATTACCTTCAGTTATTTTTATTCATATGTTCCAAATTGCAATCGGCATTGCACTATTAAAAAAGCTTTACTCTGTTTTCTTTAAATTAGTGAAATAATTGGCGTATTTTTTTCCAATGGCCGTTGTCGGGACGACCTATGATTCTAGTTGACGAGGAGGTTTCGGTTGTAATTCAGGCTCTCACAATTTTACATTCGTAATTTAATTGATCAAAATTACAAAAAGGATTGGTGTTGAAGATAACCATAAATTTTTATATGCATTTGTAATTCAGGAAGGCAGAATGTGATATAAATTGGCATTCAGTGGCGAGATTAGTTCTTGAGACTCCTGCTTAATGTAAGTAAATTAAAGTTAATTTCTTTACTAAGGATGCAAATAATGTTAATTTCTATACTATTATGTTCAAGAGTCTTGTTTCAAAATTCCCCTGTGAAAAGATTGGCTTAAATTTTAACGTTGACTGCTATGTGATCTGTCTGTGGTTCCTGAAGGAATTTTCAAATTGTGAGAGACCGACCGGTGTTCAAAAAAGTTCAAAATTTTTAGCCTAAATCAATGTTAAATAATGTCCCTTTCCAAGTAATTTTTTGCCCATTTGAAAAGATCCTGTTGAAAAATACCTCAACTTAAGTTTAACCCAGTACAGTTTGCGTGTTAATGGACGGTCGATTATAGTGCGGAAATCAGTACACTTTCAACGACTTCGATTCGATTGAGAATGTCATATATAAATAGGGCAATGAGTTTACTAATTTGATCAAGTGCAACGTCGTGAAAAGCGCACTCTATGCAGAGCAAATTTTTTCTCGCATCTATCAAGAAACGCGAATAATAACCTATGACATAAAATTTACGCTCTCAGGACGATAAAGTTTTGGGCGTTATTACGTGACGCTCGCTTTGATTTTCGGTGACACTTCTTTTCATCAAAAAACAGCAAAAAATGTGTTCGCTGATGCCAGCAAAAGAGCAAAGGAGGCTCGTGCTTAAGGTGCAAAGTACTCGTGTTAGGATTTATTAGCGAGAAAGTTGTTGGATCAAAATACCTTCGATATCTAAAGGAAATTCCCTTGCCCATATCGCATTTAGTTCGCGGCCAAGCAGTATTTGACTGACGATCACTCCGTTTGTTCCTTGGTGCCTGTGACGACCATGCTGCCGGTAGGCACTTCTTTGTGTGACGACTCGATTAATTTGGAGCTATAACTTTGATTTGTGTTGATATAATGATCAGTTTTGGAAGTAAGCGTTCCGGTGTTTATAATTTTGTTAATTTTGTTTTAGGAATCCTTATTACTCACACAATTCCTCTTTACCATTACACCTTACCCAAACGACCCGGTTCAGTGCTTTTTGTTCTTGTTAACTGTTAATTTGTCTTGCGTCTGTTCCATTGATCTTTGGAATCTAAAATTTGCCCGGGTATTCTTTTGTACATGAACTGCAATTCTTTTATGTTGCTGATTTGCGTTAATATTTAATTTCTGTATTTACAATTTAGTATCCTTACTGAGGCGTGAATGCTCCAAACGAGTTTGAGACGGGGAAAGTCTTAACAACTCTCAACGTCTTCCACCAATTGCGCAAATCAAACACTTGACAAATACGTGAATACTTGGGACATGTCGAAGCAGACACAAGGAATAGTTACTCTTTCCCAAAATTTAAATCTGAGTTATTGCCAAAAAACTAGATAAACGATGATGTTAACGTAGACGAAAATACTATAGCATCGAGCCGCTCATTATCTACAAGTCTTCAGATGGCTTTCACACGAAGTGAAAACACGCGTGCTCGTTATATAGCTTCCTGGAATGATTGAAACATCAAAGCGAAGTCGTCTGCTCCGAAAAGTTCATTGGTTCCGATGTGTCTTTCTTGTGAAGATTCTTCTCAGACAATGAATGTTATTTCAGCTCTAAGTACGATGGCATCTTGCAGGTAAAACGTGCGAAATAGAACTGTTCAAATATTATCCGTCTGTGGTTTGACAATTCAGAGATACGTTCAATAAAAAATCATGAGCTGATAATTGCACTTGTTGAATTTAATTTACAAGTTCAGAGGAAGAGTCAGAGTGAGAAAATAAATTTCCTTAGGATAAAGAATTGATGTGGAACAGAAATTCACCACGAGATGTACAGTATGCTCAATAGAAACGTAAAGCAATGGGTAATAGTTTCTCGCTGGCGTCAATCATTTATTGAAGGGAGAACAAAGTTACAAGATGAGCAACGAAGTGGCCGACTCTCCCCTTCTTGCGCTCAGTGTGGTGTCGGCGAGACCCGAAGCGTCATGAGCACCAATCGTTGCTTAAACGCTAGATCAACAGTTCTTAACCTGTGGGGAATTCGTCACTGGTGGGGAATGACGGAGGTGCCAGGTGGGGAATCTCGTGCATTTGTTTACATCCAGAAAAAATCGTCAGTATTTCAAAATCTAAAACATTACATCCAAATGTTGACTTATTTTACAAATCACAACGATTTACAGGCTGTTTTATTAACAAAACGACCATAATGAGGCATTGTATGTCATGTTAGGGTAAAAGTGACAACACTGCTGTGTTAGGAACGTCACAGATAAGTAAAAGGAAGACGCTGTGATGGGGAATGTAGAGTTGGCTAACTAAAAAGTGGGGAATTGGAGAAAAAAGGTTAAGAACCCCTGTGGTAGATGAAATCTTGTATTAACTTTCTCCAAATGTTGAAATGAGTCGTGAGGAATTTCTCTCACACTTTTATCCATGCCATGAAAAACAAATAACAATCCATAAATTGGCTATAGACAGAAGCAAATGGAATCTCCACGGCTGCTATAGCGCCTGACTACCCGAGTTGTGAAAGTAAGCTATCTACAGTGTGATTTTTTCACCATGACAAAAGTTTTCTGTGACTCCCGGACTTCATCAATACTTCCTATATCTTCAGGCCTGCTCATAAACATTTGTCGTCACAGGGTTGGTACAAGATTTTTTTGTGCTATTTGTGATGAATCGATAGGGTGGAATTACATTGGCTCCACTCTATCGTTGATTTCTCATCAACACGTTTGACAAGGCTTTGCAAAAGCCTAGTAAAAGTACATTTATGAATTTTCTACTATGTTATGTGAGGGTATAAAAAGTTGAGCTTTTCAATTATCTCTAGTACAACAGTAAATAAAAGTGTAGTCGAGCTTTTTTAAACAGAGCATCAGCATGAGTCCTCGATCAGATTAGATATTTACAATTAAGGAAATGCGGTTCGAATTTTCTTACAGTATCAGTTGGTTAAGGTCCTCATTTAATCAATGAAGCATATGAGGTAAATACGGTAGGGCTTTCATCCACCATTTTTTTTCATATTGATTCAATGTAACACGAAATCATGAAAAATCGTCTGCTACAACAAAAGCGTAGCACAGTTTAATAAACCAACGACAAACGATCAAAATTGGACGCTATTGGAAGTCTGTCAGGGTAACATTCAAGTTTTCATGTGTTATGTAGCGCCAACTGCGATTTCCTCCTTTAACTGCTCTTATGAATTGGAAAGTAAGAGGTCAGCATTATTTTTGTGCATATTTTCTGGCTCTGGATATCTTTATACACGACATATGTAACATTTGGTCATCTGTACGTGCTATAACAAAATTTCTAATAGAATTTATTCAAAGCTACTTTTCGATTCCGTTTTATTTCCTTAAGGTTGGCCCCATTCTTACGACCAGTAGCGTGACGTCATTGTCATGCTGCTATGTCTTAGAGCTGGCCTGGAGGTATAGTATTTGCCTACAGCCAATTCCTCCATCTTCAGGCCTGATTCAACACTTGGCAATTTTGCAATGACAAGTCTTATATAAATACTACAGGTCACAATTGAGGCGTCAGTTTTAAAGTAACCGAGTTGTGGTAATTCCCTTCAAAACTTTTATGGTTTTATGTATGAGTGATCAAAAATTGATCACATCATATGTAAGTGATCACATGTGAGGTGTGTTAAAATTGTACAGTAGACCTATCACTGTATAGATCCTGATTTATTTATATGTATATATTAGCGGATTGAGTCGTAGTTGTAGCGAACAGAGATGCAACGCTTGAAAAATCGAAGTTGTTGCCCAAGCAAATTCAATTGATAAAGTCTAACTTTGAGTTTTTTCCTTTTGCTTGTTGAACTTAGCCAAACTTTTCTATCAGCTGATGATTTTTGACGTCCTTGTGTTTCATAAGATTAACATGGAGAGGAAAATGGTGCGATGAAGTCCAACCTTACTGCACTCAGATGCTCTGGTGACCAACTGAGGACCTTAGCATATGCGTACTGATATTTCAAGGAAGTGCGGAAGTTCAATTTTGCCGTAAATAAAATATTCTAATATAATGGCACACACTAACGGTAAACCCAAATAAGCTCGACTACGCTTCGATTTCCTGTTAAACTAGATATGATTTTCAAAAACTGAGTTTTTTACTCACTTATTTAACTGAAAACGTATCACTGTGTGTTTCCCTGTATTTTTTTGAAGCCCGTCTGCCACGTTCTATGAGAAACCAACGATAGATTGGAGCAAATGTAATTTTGCCCCGTCGATTAAACTAAACGGAGGGAAATCTCGGACCAAGAGCGTGACGTCACGATGTCTATTAGCAGGCCTGGTGATGAAGGAATCATTGCTATCGAGTGTGGACTGAAAAAATTAGTGTAGCGTTATTTTGAGACCATCTTCGCATCATCAACGTGCCCAGAATTCCAGACAATGAAGTCTTGTAGTTCGCTATGGTCAGTTGAATCCCAAATACACTAAATAACAGCTAAAAACTGTTCGGGTAGAGTTTTTAAATTCAACTCATATTTAATTGATATTAGTTCCTTCCAGTCTCAGTATTGGTTTAAATTCAATGATAAGTTGCTGCAATAATTGAACAAAAACTGCGCCTTGCTTGAATCACTCCTGAATCTGGTGATGTTTTAACCACATCACTTCTTGTAACCAAGTTTCATTCGCGCGAAATTGAGTTGCCTGCCAAACCAAACTTCACGCAACACTTATGTCGGATGGAAAGCTTATTATTTCTTCCATTGAATCAACTGTCAGATTCCAATCCCAACGGCGATGAGGTTATTCACTAACTTAGTTCATTTAAATCCCAGAAAGTAACCAAGATCTGGTCATACTGGTGAAAATTGTTAACAACACATGGAGGGGGGGCATCAAGGGTCGGTCATCCAATTTGACTTCAGTTAAGCAGCAAATAGGTATAACATGAGTCTCGGGCGCAGAGCAAAATAATGTAAGCTTTCACAATTCAAAGTTTACCTTTAATTCAATATACGTACTTGCATTCAAATGACACCACGCGTAGAAAAGCCATGCATGGTTCAACAAAACTCATCGGGGGTCGCGGTAGACTGATGGGCTAGTGAAACGTTTACCTTTCGGCGCAAAACACAATACTCATTGTTGTTTCTCGTGAACAGCCTGTTTACCTCGACTGATGCCAACCTGTCGTGAATGTTGTTGGCGTAGCGTTCGCAGTAATTCGGAGATTTTATGCGCATGGAAACCTAACAGTTCAGTTACGGAATTAGCAGTGGAGAGCAACATACATGTACTATAATTTGCTGTCGGAGGTGTTTCTTGACAAATTGTCGAACGAACTAAGCCTTGAATCTAAATGAGCTTCAACTGACTAAATACACCGTAAATACTCTTCCTACTTTTGAGAGGTCATCATCGAGGTTAGGAAAAATATTCAGTTCTTTTTTTTTGTGTATGTCTTTGCACTACAGAAATGATTAAAGGCGCCAAAGTACCTGCCTTGAATTTTATTATTATTTAGATAAGAACATTGCTTGACATGAACGCAGTGACTCTTAAGGCTTTATGACGGCAAATGAATTTAGAGACATGTATGGCACACCATCGTGATCTGTTACAGCGCAGTTTTTTTAGTGTATGTTTTGCATTCTACAAGGTATTTACGAGTCAGAGTTGTGAGCCCCTGTTTCATTGCTCTTAATAACTGCCTAAATAGATGAAACGTACAAACGAATATACATGCAGAATGGAAATGTTACATGAATGGTTCAATTCTTAAAATTGCAGTGCAAGTTAGCTGCCGTCGTAGAACAAAGAACGTGTTTATTTATATAATAGGGAAATAAACTAGAGCATGTGCCTTCTCAACACATATGCTGTGTGGAGAACACAGAAATTTTATGCCTTATAGAAATATGTCCATTTCTTTGCAACTGCTACTTCGCAACTAATTAACAATGATTTTGAACATTTGTACTAATAAAACATTTAGAACGTTTTTCAGTGCTAGTTTTTTTTGAAGAAGATGTTTGAGAGAGAAAAAAACAGTAGATGCTGTTACATAAATTGCTTTTTGATCCAGGTGAAATGATGTTGTCTGTGTTGAGCCTGGTTTTAGCATTTTGTCACCAAAGACCAAAGGAACACTTCTGGCATTGCGACATGCAAGTTGAGTTACCTGTAGATTTATAATTTCTAGCAATTTTATTAACCAAGCGCTGTAGCAACTTAAATTTGTATGATGTTGCATGATGCCATTTGAAGTAGTTCTAAAATACCTGAACTAGGAATTGACTGCAGGTAACGAGCTACAATGAAGTCTACAGTCGGCTAATATGAGATATCTAATTTGACCATTGTAGAACACGAAGTGTAGTACAGCTGATTTATTAGGTGTGTTTGAGTTCGTTTCACTTTGAAGTTGGAAGTTAAGCGAGTTGTGTCTACTCAGCGCAGCACGAGGGCACAGTCAGTTGAACCCCCTCGGCCTCAGAACAACGAGAAGTCATCGCCATTGGTTATCTCTCATTTGGTTTACTCAACACATTTACCGATGACTGTCCCACTACGCCACGCTTGGTCATTGCCCTCTAAATGGCAAACTGGTAGGTTGATGTAATTTGTTGAAGACTATTTAGAGTGAACCGTAGTGAGTTTTGTGTGCCCGCTGATCTGACGCGCCATTGTCTGTGTTGCAGGACGCAGGCGGGACGCCGCCCCTCGCTTGTGATACGTGGTGCCAGCAGCCGACCTTCCGTATTATTTAGAAAGTGTATCATGAAATTTTTATCGCAGTTGTAAATATTTTTTCTACGAGAAACTTCTATTCGGGATTTAATCTTAGTACCAGTATTTTATGCGTGATGTTTAATTCAATCTGTAAAGCATAATGAATTCAATTTTCTTTGAAACAATCTACAAATTTCCATTCCGTCTCATGTACATATCAGTAACTTAAAGAAAAATTTGGCATTTAATTGACATCAAATTCTTTAATAATATCTCCTATTACATCAAGTTTCATCTACTAGAATAGTATAAGTTATGAGTAAAACAATAGCGCTCCATTATTTCCATAGCCTAATTTTGTGGTTAAATTAAAAAATTTATTTCTATCATAAGTCTTCTAGGGCAATGATTTCTTAATACCAAGTTAATTGAAAATTTCAAATAAGATCGATAACATGTACATAAAAATAGGTACACTTTTTGTACAAATAAGGCGCTTTCACCTCATATAGTTTGTATTGCTACGAAGTGAAATTGGCAGCCCGAAACTTGCATAAAATTTCACTAAGTTCAAAAGCTTACATCAACTTCGCATGCATTCCCTTCTTATTTGCAGACTTACGCGTGCAGGTGAGAATTTACCAAGTCTCACAGCTCGTCTTACATTTTTAAAAGAAAAATTCCTTTGAAAGCCAATTAAATTGCGCATCTATAAACACCATAGTTATACTGCAAAAGCAAACGTGTAGGAAAGCTCACTCATCACTGTCAAATACATATCAACTACGTGCTAATTTTTTCCTCAAGTGCGTGGTACTTATCATCTGTTTAACGTGTACCATCAAGTTCATTCTTAAATTATTAAAAATGACTTGCTCACAGTAAATTTGCAAAGCGTGCAGGAACAAATTTACCATATCGTTCTTGACATATCCTGTTCGTTGGGATACAGCCTTATGGAATACGCACGTACTGAATACGGAAATTCAATTTTACCATTTCCATGTAGATGGATAGCACTGACGCCCTAAGCCCAATTACTGATTGGGCTTAGGGCGATTTTATTTTACATTGGTAAATTTTTTCGATGAAAGCAATGTGTGTTAAGTTGACTAACAGCGGCTATAAATGCAGTACCCTTGGGGCAAAATGATTTTGTTTTAATGTATTTCAAACTTAATGAAAGAAATTTGACAACGACACATTTCCTCTTTAACGTGTAGGCTGACACGATTCCTCCATTCCTTTCCTATTTCGATTCATTTTAAAATTGCATCGTGTTATGACAATTATAGCTTTGTCTACTAAAATATTTTATATTTTATGGGAAAGTGTAATTGTGTGGCTGTTGGCTATTCTGTTGATTATGGCCATTTCGGTCAAATATTATACAGTAATATTACATTGTTCGGTGTTATATCTCTAATACTGTTTTACTGAAGAACTACATCTTCACAAATGCCCTTTTATGACTTTCAGTCTTTTGCCAAAGTTATTCATGTCAAGTAAAGCATCAAGGTAGAGTAACAGAAAGATGGATGTAAGTGCGTGCTCGAAAATGTTATAA
Source organism: Platorchestia sp. MABIK (assembly GCA_014220935.1). Lineage (NCBI taxonomy): Eukaryota > Metazoa > Arthropoda > Malacostraca > Amphipoda > Talitridae > Platorchestia > Platorchestia sp. MABIK. The sequence goes on along the minus strand of JACJUY010003023.1, from coordinate 9,541 downwards.
TTGTTCTAGTTCTCGGCATGTCTTACGAATTTTCTTCTAAACACGATCAGACGGAAAAAGTTTCTTTCTTAACAAGTTGTTCTTTAAAATATTTATCCAATCTTAACGAGGCATAAACTTTGTCATATTCTATAAACACTTTTGGGATAATAGCTTTGGAGTTAAATTTTGAGTATAGTGCCTTTGATTTCTTTGTCAGGCTTTGTGTCGAGCTCTCTTAGCGTGGGAGCAGTTAAACCTAGTCACTCAGTACGGGGCTGTCCATTCAACATAGAATCGAATTGTTCTCGATTTCAATAGAAAAGCTCACAAGAAAAATGAGCACTCTAACGCCAGATGTGCAGAAGAGGGATTGTTTGAAAGATTTCATTGTTTGAGCCAGGGAAAGAAATAAAAGCTCTATTTGTTTAGATGTTCAAAAATGAATTATGAACTTACGTTACAAATTCATTGGAGAACCTCTCATCGTATTATTTTGAGCAAAAACCAAAAATATGAGAAATTCTTCTCAGCCATGGCACCCACCTCACCTACCCACATAAATTTCAAAATTTTGTAATGATATCAAGTGTGCCATTCACTCTATTCTAGTTTTTTCTTCTGCAATGCAATTCAATATTCTTTTTATTATAAATATCAATTGGAATTTACCTGAATCGTCTGCAACATACTGAATGAACTAATATCAATCAATTTGTTTGTCAATAGCATTCGCATTAAAGGTGTTGAATGGCGAATGAATTTAGAGGGAAAATGTTTTGTTATGGGGTGTCATACCCGTACACTGAATTTTCATTAGTTCAAGTAGTTCATTTGTACAAAAAATCATGGAGAATTAATGTCACACAAGCTAATGTGAAGCAAGAAAAGAGATTACAATAAACTCTACATTTCGTAGAGAAAGAAGATATCTACTTCGTAGGTTCATAATTGGAATATTCATTTAAATCATGTACAGTCGCTATGCTCCTCTCGAAATATATGTAAAGTCGACTAGATTTTCTGCACTTAGTGTCTGCCAAAACTGCCGCTTGCCGAGCTGTCCCTGAACCTTTAGTCAGTAGAAGGCGTTGGTGATCTGGAACGCTTTTGGCTGTCATAAAAATAATGTTCAAAGTAGAACTATCTTCATAATCATAATTTGTTTTACTTAGGATTCCACGCTAGAGTTAAGCACCTTTTGTGTGTTTAGCCACTAGCTTCTGATGAGAGCAGATCTTATCGTCTAGTGTAAATTTCACAGAAATGCTTTATGAGTGAACATTGGTCGACCTTCTTACCTTCTGCCAACAGCGATAAGAACAACTGCAACTGATTAATTATCTGTGCTAAATATTTAATAGAGTGAGCGTTTGTTTTCATTTCCATAAACAGTATATATTTACACATTTCTGTGTTTTTATATATCTGAAACAGATAACCCAAACATTTTAGTGTCCGATGTCTTTCATTTCATTTCCGGTAGGACTAGATGCCCACCGAAAAAATACGGCTATTTTGCGATCCAGAATCCTGTTTGACTGTTAAATAATTGAGGTGAAAGCTAATTCAAATTACTTCAATTTCTCAATTTCTTACCAAGAGAACTTCTCCTTGGGGGTGTTCATGTATTTATGCTAGGGTATTTTCCTGAAATTAATATGAGGCATTAATAACGTTCTGAAGACTGCCGAACCGGAAATTTGAGAGAAACGAATCAAGAATTTGAAAGAAAAAGAATCAACGGAAATCAAAGAATCATAATTAGTAGTCAAAAAAAGAAAACGAATTAAAAAACAGCCATGTTTTCTCGGTAGGCATGAGGTGCCTAAAAGATTAACGACTCTTGGTTTCATAAAATAAATGAATTTTAATTTTTTCCTCCCTGCAAGCTATGAGTGTCTAACCACGCAATATTGAGCGTCTTACTTGCTGGTTGATGCGATAGTAAACATTAAATTCAGAGATTTGTTGAAAGAACATTATTTTCGGTATATTTTCTTTAGTGAAAACATAAATGTTGATGCTCAATGTTGAATATTTTCTGTTTTCGTTGTGTCATATATTGAAGCCATGTATCATGTCTTCATTTTAAGACTTATTTTGCGCACTGAAGCCGAGAAGGATCCTTCTATATGCTCATCATCATCAACCACGAATATTTTTGAATTGTACTATGTGTGATTTATGCTAGTTGTTTACGTGCTGAAAAAAACATGTAAAAAATGTGAGTACAGACAAAGAATTCTTCGTCTTAAATGGAACAGGAAAAATTGAATCATTTTTTACTCCAAATAGCTCGAATAAAACGAGGACTCGAATTCTTCGTACTCGTACTCAGATTAATTTTATCTCCAATGGAGTTCTTGAGCTCCTATCCTTCTCTGAATTGGCAAATAATGAATACGTGTTCTGCTTTTCAATGAGATTGCATTTCACGACCATAAATTTACCTAAAGAGTTAATTTATGAATTAGGATGGTTCTCCTAAACGAGTAGGAAAGCTGGGACGTGTACCGTGTCTTCAGTTTGCTGTGAATCATTAGTTCCCACTTCATTATTTTTGAACTTAGGTTCTCTATGTATTTTTTAGATGATACGAGAAGTAGATGCCACTATTCCTCTAGGATTTGGAGCAACAATCGAAACAAAAAGAATACAGCATCGATTGTAGTTGATCAGATCTTAGTTTTGTCATGTTTTTGGAGTGAGATGAAAAAAAGTAGAATGAAAATAAAAATGCTTGAACATAAGCTCAAATTTTGCAGAAAACAAAACAATATTTCCACGTACTGAAACCCGTCTTGTAAATAAAAACTTGCTGAAGACTTTTCTTTTACCTTTGTCAGAAGCTCCCATAGTTGATGAGATTTAGCGAAAGGTGCAGGTATGATTGCATTCCTCTAACGTGCTTGAGCTCGACTCGGCCGCGGGCGCTGGCTGGCCGACAGCTGAGAGCGCAATTGCTTGGCTTCCGTAGAGACCAAACTTCCCTTGTCATTTGAGTGCGCCGCTGCTTTGTTTCCTGCTCTTTAGGTCTTCGAAGTTTTATTATAATGATCTTACTAACATGGTTGTTATTATCCTTGTGTTCAGTTGTGCTCTTCCATTTACTTTGATGTACTGTACTTTGAAGACTCGCCAAGAGGAGAAATTGGTGTTTATGTTCATTCCACCTGACCCTTTTGAGACGAATGTTTTCCATCATCAAATTTGAGTCATTGTACATAGGGTTGAAATAAAAATGTTGAAATCAATTTTTTTCGACTAGTGTTGAAATGTATTACATCGACTATAAAGAAATGACCGAGACACTTCAAAAACAGGGTGGACCACAAAAAAGTGATGGACCTTCGAATACTCATAACCCGGCCATTATAATCAAAATGCAAGGTTAACGCGACATTACCACAGTAGATGTAAACGCTTTAAAAAGTGCCCTGAAATGATTAAAAAGTAAATGCGTATAGAGCCTGAACTCAAAAATTTGTTGGAAACAAGAGTTGCCGTTGATAGTAGAATCATCGATGTAGGTTAAGGATAAAAGCTTCTTTGATTACAATAAAGGAATATACTTTTGCCAACGTGCAGCAAGAACGTGTTTGTCTTTTCTATTTGAACAGTCAGTGGTAATTTGTGCAAACCTAGTACTGAAGCTGGTCACTGTTCACTTGCACGATGGTAAAAAAATCGATTTCACCTATAGGAAGTTTACCAAAACTGCTCGCGGAAAAATGTTTTAGCTGTGTAGTTTGACAAAATTAGTCAAGCAAATGATTAAAGTTTCACGGACGAAAGGTCTCAAGAATGAATATTTAGTGAGTGAAAGATATTTGAAAATATCGGAACTGTTTTCGCAGCTCACTCTGTTTATGAAGCTGACATCTGTTAGCATTTTGACAGAATTTCTATAGCCGACCTTCGCTAAGCAAACCGTTGTAAGATATTGCAGCTCTGAAATTCAAGGAGAATGAATGTATCAATATCAGTTTTGATTGCTGAATTGCAATTAGTATAATTTAATTTCTAATGTGAATGGATAAAAATGAGTATTGTGATCGACTTGTGAAAATCTATTAAACCTTCCTTAAGCATAATATTTTAAAATAATTATTGGATATTTTGAAGCATTCACTTCAAAACGAATGTTGATTTTATACGAAATAAACTTTTCATCTCAATGGCTTGTCATAAATTCTGAAAGCGACCCATCGGTTTTGGAAATAATGAAAGTCAAAATTTATTTTTCTTTCCATACTTCAAGGTACATGGAAGTAGCTAAATTATCTGAACAACTGGACACGCCGAGTAAATGCTTCTGGGTTTTCCAGCACTCTTTCAATTTTGATATTATCACACATGATTAAGAGTGCGCGCATCATCATCTCGAAAAATAACTTTGCTTGACAGCAATATATTTGTTAGGGAGTCACTTCATCATCTAGAATCTTTAAATGTATCATCGGAGTAACTCTGGCTTTAAGATTATCCGAACGTTCATCCGAACAACATGAGCAGCTGCTCAAGTGACTACAGAATTACCAGCACTTGACACTGGTGTGTTGAAAGCATGCGATCGGGATTACTTGCTTTCCGTGCAATAATCTTGAAGTCTGTGAAGACTAGGTAATTGATGGCTAATCTGACTTTTACTAGTTAATCACGTGTTAAAAGACGAAGAAAATTGCTTATCACATTCACGACCCTAGACAACAAAAAGTATGGTAAATTTGGCCAAAAATAGCAGAACTCCAAAGAAAGTAGCGCTAGGGGCTGTAGAGTGATATCCTTCTAACGACATTTTGTATTTACAAAACTAATATCAGCCTCAATTTCAGATTTTGAAAGTTTTGCAGTTCGCGAGACACACGTTCTAGCTGAAAACTGCTTGTAAAATGTCAGTTTGTGATCAACATGTTCATTACGAGCACTTTCTTTTTTTCATCATAACTTTTGTTTGAATAATACAATTTTCATTCTGATTTCACGTTTGGGATCAGAATGTGATAAGAATTGTAGAGCGCACATTCCTGTACGCTTTTAATGGACTGCGTTAATTTTGGACCTGTCACATTTTGCCACTCATTTTTTGCTGTCGAGGGTAATACAAACGGTCAATCTATAATATTTTACATCACTGTCTATTAATAAATAGAAACGTTTCGATTTTACGAACATCACCTTCTATCTGAGAATACAATTTTTTTACAGTCACAATGAGAAAAATGTATATCCAATGCACAAGAAAAATCAGACGCAGTAAGAAGTACACAAAATCACATAGTAAGTAACTAGGTGAGGATAATTTTGTTCATCAGGAAGATTGATAAGATAACTAGTTGATATTGCACAGCAGTTACATATTCTTGGCACCAGAGACAGAGGCGAACTGGTCCATCGAGCGGAAGCTTCTTACTTTTAAAGCTGTAGTTATTTTGAATAGTTTTAGCGTAAAAAATAATTAGTATTTTCATAAAGGGCCGATCGAAGTTTATGAATGTGTTATTCTTCAATTATTTAAACATGCATTTTCAACATCACGATATAAAATTTTTGTATTTGAATATAGGCATTCAAATGCTTACAACTATGATCAACACGGAAATTCTTAAAAATAAAACCTTCATATATGTGGACAGTTAATCTTTGTTTCATAGCCATTCTAGTAATACCAATGTAATATTTATTATGAGACTTACATTCTCTTCCGTCACAATTGTCCTGATAATTGTCTAGACATTGGCTCCGTCTAGATCACTGAACCTGGATCTTGAAATTTTATTTCTAACTTAGAAATTATGGATTTTACGAGATTTGTTTTGCACATAGACTCTAACTGTCGTATCTTGATCTATGGGATTTCTAAAGTTTTGAGAATTTTCCTAAACTCGTTCATCAATTAGGTCATTCTGGTGAGTTAACTTTTCATAAAAAAGTTTATATGACGCCTATTAACTCCAGAATTAGTGCAACTGTTTGGTTCAGAAAGTGGTTGATTATTTTCTAAATCAGAGTATTTGAGAAATTTTCATTAACTAGCAATCTCTTCCCTCGCAGAATTTCTGCTTGAAGACTTTCCCAATAGCTGCACACTTTATGAGCTCTATGCAATAAAGTATGAATGACGCCCTTTTTAAACACTCTCGAAAAATCACAATCATAATTTATGGTTTCTCCAGCATGATGCTTTGCGCATACGGACCTCTGGAAAACACCCAGTGAAACTTCAATTAATACATCAAAAAATAGCAGCTTCCCTTATACACTCTGCTTTTACGTGAAAAGCAACATCGAATTATCCATCATTCAATTCTTCTGCGTATCCAACTGCTGAGAAAAGAAGAAGAAGAAAGAAAAACATTTTATTTCCAATAAAGTATATCATGAAATGTTGATACATTGGTTTTTAAAACACCTTAACATTAAACATCCTTATCTGATAATAACACATTGGTATCGTAATACTCGTGTAAAATGTTGAATCAAAAAATGATTGATAGGAAAGCACATCAAAAATGAGTTCCTTTCCTTTGCCTAATCTGATTTTGACAGTGAATTTGAATATAAGTTACTAAGAGAACATAATCCTCGTAACGCTTAGTTGAAAAATATATTCGTTTGCGCACATTTAAATTGAAATGAAAGCAAAAATCGCGTTTAAAAACCTTAACACAGAGACCCTTAATTGCTATTCATACATGGTTATCGTAATAGACATGTTAATTAAGTGTTGAGACAAATGATTTAGATCCTTAAGTGCTATTTATACATGGTTATCGTAATACCCATGATAATTATTATTATTGTCGAAAACATAATTCGGAGAAAAGCAATAAAAAATGAGTTCGTCTTTGTCGCGGTTGTCGGATTCTGGTGATGCATTTAAAATACAGGTGACCAAGAAAAGCATAATTCATGTGACGCATTGCTGAAAACCCTCTCGTTAGTGCGTACTCGGATTGAATTATGAGCATAAGAACATAGGAACTAGTGATACGAGTGTGAAGGATTGATGTTAGAAGTAAATTGGGCAGATTTGATTTATTTTGCGTCTAGAACTAGGAGGTAGACAGTCGGGATTTGAGACAATTTTTCACACAGACGCATCATCTACTTGCCAAGTGGTGAGCTTCGGAAAGAACATAATATTCACTCTAACGAAACAAAATATTGTTATGATATTTCTTACGCTAATAGTGCTGGCGTTATGAGTTCATCGGAGTCGAAGACATGAATAGGATTGTTGTACAATACTAGCCGTGACATTTTCAACATAGGTGGAGTTAAAAAGTTAACGTACAAAAAGTTACCTAGCCAAAATAGTGTTGTGATAATGTATTCACGAGAGTAAGAAAGTAAGAAGAGCAATTTAAGACCACAATAAGAAGATTAAAAAATGATGTTCTTTACAGTTGTTATTCTTCAAAACCTTGGCCCTTTTTTTTAATGTTTTAATGAAACGAAAAAAAAGAAATAAGGTGCTTAAGTACCCTCACATTAACATCCTTTCTTTGCGGTAATTAATTTAGTTTTGAAAATGCAAATAAATATAAGTAACTAAGAATAAAATCCCTGTGACACATAGTTCAAAACACACTTGTTTGGGTGCGCGTATATGGGATTATCAGTCCATAACATTTGCAGCATAGCTGGAGCAATACGAAAAGTTAGCTACCGAAAATGATTTCGTGTCTTAACGCACTCACGGGCGCAGGAAAGTAAAAATTGCCGAAGAATTACGTCGCACATTCAAATGTTTTAATATGAGCGAAAAATGCTATCAAATATCTTGAAGTTTAGACCATGACATGATATCTACACATGGGGGCAGTAATACTTATACCGGTTAATTTCAAAACAAACAAATGGTTGGTAGAAAGGCACGTTTAAAATGCATTTCCTTTCGGTGCATTGGTCTGATTTTGACAATGAATTTTATTACAAGTGGTCCAAAAACCATTGTGCGTGTGATGCATTGTTGAAGACACTTTTTTTAAGTGCACTCCTATACTGAAATTTGAGCTTACGAATATGGGAACCAGTGAGATGAGGGATTATGGTTGAAAGTAAAACGGGTAGATTCAAATTTTTTTTCGTCTTAGACTGTGAGGTTGACGTTAGAGGTAATTTTACATTGTTTCGTATTAACTAGTCAGCTAAATAACTGGTTCGGATAAAATGAAACATTTTACAATAACACGAAAATGAAATTTCATATGCTACTAGCATTGGCACAGAAAAGGTCACTGGATTCAATTGAGAAGGATCTTTGTACAATACCAGCCGTAACATTTGCAACACTCCTGGGACAAAACGAAAAGTCAAAACTCAAAGCTATCCACCTCGAATAAAATATCATCCTCGTATCTGCCTTAGATTGAACGTATCTGTAGAACAAGATTAGCGTTCAACACCAGGTTTTTCACGTGAGACTGAAGTTGAAGTTAGCAAATATGGGCGCTAAAGGGGACCCCATAGCGACACCGTCTACCTGGCGGAACAAGCTGCCATCAATATACTGAAAAGGTGCTTCAGCAGTGCAGATTGTGAGAAGTTGTTCTTAAATATGACGAGGAAACCCATTAGGTGGAGAAAGATCTTCGCTATCATATACGCAATCTAAATTTAGCTCAATTGCACCAGAAACAGGTACATTGGTGAACAGGGATTCAACATTTAATGATGCTATTATACCGATATGGGTTTAATACGTTGTTAAGTTAATTTTTAGCATATACCTCAGTGGAGTTATAATTCTACAGAAGCTTTTGGAAAGGGATAAGTGACGACAGGAACCTGATATATTTTTGCCATCAATTGTTGATCATCCTGGTTCTTATGAATTTTGGTATTTTCAAAAATACCACAGGGCTGATTGTGCTCCTCCAGTTTTTCAAATTGTAATAATTTGGAACAGCATTAGCACCAGATATGAGTTCGTCCAGTTTTTTCTTCAACTTCTCTGTTGGATCCCGATGCAACCGCTCGAACTTACTATTATCAACGAGTATATCATCTAATTTTTGCTTATAATCGTCATACTTATCACGTTTACTTGTCCATGCAGACTGACAGGCTTGTAGTCACTAACTCAATTTTTATAAGTGCTCAATGAAAGCTAAACGAAAGCTCGATCCAGTTGATGATTGTTGTATTCAAAATTTCTTTCTACAAATGACTTTAGATTTGAATTGAATATTGAACTTCAGTTTAGTCCATCGCAGGAAACGTTTCAAACAGAGCATACTTATTGCAGTTATCTGTTTTTCGCATATCTATCTCTTTGTTCGAACGCAAATTACGGATAGTTCGGCGTTGAAGCTGAGTAATATTTTTGTTCGTATGAGTGATTTTATTACGGAAATTTTCAATTAATAATGCAACAAATAAATTTGGTTTAACACTAACAAGTTCCACAAGATTTAGGTTGGGTATAGTTTGATAAACTAATTCCACCCAGAGCCGCTTTTTAATAGGATCAAATTTACTTTCCTGTGGGAATGCCACCTTGGATTCAAAGCTGTAATCTCATGCTCGTCAAGCATCACTTCAGTGAAATTTA